>ML841333.1:26637-40799 GCA_009831015.1 Picea engelmannii | reverse complement strand
GATCAACCTTGCATTTTTCTTGCTTCTAATATTAGCACCAGCCTTTGCTCTAGTCTTTCTGGTTGTAGGCTTAGTGACTTCGGTCTGTTTAGTCACAGCCATAGATGAATTCGTAGGGGACTCAGGCTTAGGCTTAGGTAACAGAACATCAAAAGGCATAGGGGTAGGTTTTCTCTCGGTAACCATGACCTTATCTACCTGTGGAGGGTTGGACTCTTCAAAGCCATTACGGCTGAGAAACTCATGCCAAAAATCACCACGCAATCCCAATTCATGAACCAAAATTATTTTAATCAAACCCACATGGAAGAGGCTAGTGTCAGCCTGGCTACGCTTGTATCGTTTAGCCATTTTGAACAAACTTCGGTGCAGATAGTGAGGCAAACTTAGTTCGAATCCCATAAACAATATCAATAAATGCAAGTGAAACAGATAGACAAACCCGTACCTGCCTTCACAAGTAAGGAATTGTTTGATAACCATTAAGAGATCGTACCAGCGAGGTTTCAACATCTTTGAAGGCAAACCTCTGTCACATGAGCTCACTGTCCGAGACTGAAATAGTAATGTCCATGGGACATCATTAACCTTGTAGCTCTTCGACCACTTTTGTCCCTTGACAGGTAGGCTAGTTGTTGTGCTGAGAAACTTCCCAGTGATTCCAAGCTGGACATCTCCAACTTTAGCTCAGCATCCGTCAAATGACAAAGAAAACTGCCGAGCCACAGTGAAGCTATAGCCATCGAACTTCTTAATGAAGTCAAGCCATCCATATTCTTCCAGGTCTTGGTATGCACTATCAAAGGTTAGCAACGCTTGGCACCCATTGGGCTCGGCCCTTACAATAGGAGCCATGGCTTCTACACATGGTAGGGTTCGAACTGAATGAATCGATGCACAGAGAAAAAACGAGAGGGTTTGACAGCTTGAATGCTCGACGAGACCGGAAATAACTGCATGCGTGAGAAGGTGGTGGGATTAACACCGCCACGTATTGCATTAATTGTTGAGTACAGTGTTATCATAACCATAAACGTTTATACCATGTGTATCGGCCAGAAAATAGATGTGTCATCACATTAACGTGCCACTTACCTGAAACAGAACCAACACCATACGTTCCATTCATTGCCAAGTGTACAGTTCCATCATATATCATATCCAACGATACATCATGTCAATCGATCGTTTTACACCAAGGTTAAGTTTAATCAATGCCAAAACATGGTTTAAAACTATTGATCACTTCATGAAATATCAACTCATAAAACAATATGTGCAAGCATCGTTTCAAAAGATTTAATCAACGTGCCCTCAAACCATTATTATTCTTCAAACTGACCTTATAATCTCACCAATGCATTTGTTTGCGCAATGAAATGTTTGCATTCCAAAGTTCCTAAAACATTGCAATCTAGAATCTCTCATGATATCAATGAGCCAAGAAACTATAACAATAAGAATAAAAGCATATGAGATCAAAGCTTTGATAAGATAAAAAATAAAACCAATAAATCTTGATGCTCTCAAGCTTAGTAATCAAAAGATTCAATATGCGCAATGAAGGTAAGAATGGGCTTAAAAGACACAAGTTTGAAAACCCTTTGCAATCATGCGATAAACCAATGGTTGACTGTCCTTAGGAGAAGTCAATAAAAGACGACTACAGTCCAAACGATGAAAAGGTATTTTCACACTTTCAGTTGTGAAAATCGAATCAAAATCAAATTGCAATTGTCGCAAAAATGAAACAAATGTCTAGAAGCACAATGCGACGATGATTTGTCATTAACGAGACAAGAGGTGTAGGAAGCGTTTTTTAAGAGAAATAAAAAAAATGAGTTGGCTGCCAACACTAGCCCATCTTATTAGAGTGCTACATTTTCTGTCGTAAAGTGCTTCAAATGGGATCATCTTCAATGATGTTCGATACCCATTGTTATAGGTGAATTATACCAAGTGTAGGTAGTCTTCCCATTTATATGGTTTGTCCATCACATACATCCTTAGTATGTCTTCTATTACTCAATTCACCCGCTATGTCTGCCCATCAAACTCGGGATGATAGGCTGTGTTGAAGTTCATATTCGTTCCAAACGCCTTGAATAACCCTTTCCAGAATTTTGAGGTGAATTTCGGGTCTCTGTCAAACACAATTGTCTTGGGGATTTTGTGCAATCGTGTTATTTCCCTCATAAAAATATCATCAACATTAGTTGCCTTGTGAGTAGTCTTCAATGGAATAAAATGGGAAGCTTTCGTAAGCTTTTCCACCACCACCATGATTGAATCATGTTGCTTGCATGTTCTGGGCAATCATGTGATGAAATCCATTGTCACTACCTCCCACTTCCACTCAAGAATGGGTAAAGGTTGTAGCAACCTTGTTGGGTTCATGTGCTCATATTTAACCTTCTGTCACTCCATACATATGGCGATGTATTCTCCCATTTCCTTCTTCATACCTGGCCAAAAGTAATGTCTCTTGACTTCTACCATAGTTTTCTGATATCCAGGGTGCCCAGCATAAGGCACATTATGCATTTCTTTCAAATTCATAAGTTTCAATTCCTGGACATTAGGTACATAAATTATGTTTTGTACATAAGTGTTCCATCAGTTTCCAATTTATAATTCTCCCCTTCCTTTGGAATCTTACCTTTTTTAGTTTTGCTACTAAATCCCTGTAATGCAAATCTGCATTTGCAGCTTCCGAAATTTTTCTTTTAATATAATTTTGGCACATACTAATGGTTGTAGCATGTAGCTCATGCACTCTCCTGTTGAGTACATCAGTCACTTTATTCTCTTTCCCTTTGATATGCTTGATATCAAAGTCATACTCACAAAGGAATTCCAACCATCTACTCTGCCTAGAATTTAAGGTTGGTTGATCAAACAAATATCTCAGACCGTTATGGTCTATCCTCAGTTCAAACCTCCTTCCCATGAGGTAATTCCTCCATTTCTTTAGAGAGTGAACAATAGACACCAACTCCAAATCATGAGTTGCATAATTCTTTTCATGCTCTTTCAATTTCCTGGACTCATAACATATTACAAATCCATAATGGTTGAGGACTCCTCCCAGTCCTTCTTTGCATGCATCTATGCACACTACAAAATGTTCATTCGGATTTGCAATCCTTAGGATTGAATCACTAATTAACAGCTACTTCAATCGCTGGAAGATTCTCTCACATTATTCTTTCCATTGAAACGTATTCTCCTTCTTCTGCTAGGAAGTGATAGGGTCAGCTATCCTTGGGAAACCTGCAATGAACCTTCTGTAATAGCCAGTTAGACCCATAAAGGATCTGACTTCTGTCACATTCCTAGGCACTGACCATTCTCTGATGGCCTCAATATTCTCAGAATCCACGTCTATCCCATCCTTTGAAATGATATGCCCCAAGTAATGGATCTTCTTTCGATAAAATTGTAAGTTTTAAACCTGTGAAGTAAAGCGATCCATATAGATTCTTAAGAAAAACAGAATTTAATCAATGGCTCATACACAAAGTACACAAATATTTTATACCGGAAACCCTCAACCGAGAAAACCTTTATTATATTCATTATATAAAATTTCACCATTCACCATACAATATATACAATGCTTTTAGGTATTTCATAGATACAAAAACCTTAATCCCTTAATACAGGATTAATTTAGTAAACCGCTAAAAATAGCAAAATCCGCTAAAAATAGAAAAAAATGCCCAAAAAAAAAATTCGGGGCGTTGTCCCGAATGCTGTGCGTAACCAGGGGGAGGCATACCTGCCCCCTTGGGACCCCCCTAGGAAAGCACCCGACGCACACAACACAAAGAATATAACACATCGTCAAACGCAGTTGTCGAATCTAACGTGCCCACACACACACATGCAAAGAATATAACACATACCCAACATTCTCCCACTTGTTGTTTTCTTTACATCCATGGGTCCAGGGGATTATATAGTCAACAATCTAAGGCAGCAATGCCCATTGTTACTCTACACCAGGAGAAATTTTATGTGCTCACAGACTTTGTCAATGAATCTGCAACATTCTTCAAAGTGTCAACCTTTTCCAACAACACCTTCTTTTCCTCAACCATGTCTCTCACAAAGTGATATTGAACATCAATATGCTTTGTATTCAAATGATAAGTTGGGTTCTTTGCCAGGAAGATTGCACTTCGACTATCACAATCTAATCTCACTGCTTATTGTACCAACCCAATACCTAAACACAATATTTGTAACCATACTTCTTCCTTGCTTGCATGAGTGGTTGCCATGTATTCAACTTCTGTAGTTGAGAGTGCCACTACAACCTGTCTTTTCCTCATTCAACTGATTGCTCCTGCAAATAGGTTAAACACATAACCACTTGTAGATGTTTTGTGATCTAGATCTTCAGCCCAGTTTGCATCAACAAATCCGTGTATGTCCACCACTCTGTCCAATCCTAGTCTTCCTTGGTAGCACAATCCATAACTAGTAGTGCCACGAAGATACCTGAAGACCCTCTTTACTATTGTCCAATGCTCCTTCCCTGGTTTTGACATATACTTGCTCAAAACTCCCACTACATGTGCAATGTTTGGTCTAGTATAGACCATTTCATACATCAAACTGCCAACTGCACTAGCATATGGAACATGGGACATGTCCTCTTTTTCTTCCTGTGCCTTGGGACACTGATCTACAGATAACTTTACACCTATAGGAATAGGAACCTTGACCAGTTTACTTCCATGCATATTAAACCTATGCAATATTGTCTCAACATATTTTATCTGATTCAACCAGAGTTTCATGTTTGCACGATCTCTTTTAATCTCCATTCCCATAATGAAGTTAGCAGCACCGAGATCCTTCATGTCAAATTTGGAGGATAGTTGTGATTTCACCTCCTTTATAAAATCCATGTTATTTCCTACCAACAACATGTCATCAACATAAAACACTACATAAATGAAGTGATTGCCAACCTTCTTGGAATATACACAGTGATCAGCCCTACTTCTTACAAATCCCAATCCAAGGATGTATGTGTCAAACTTTTGGTACCACGTCCTAGGTGATTGCTTCAGACCTATAGTGACTTATTTAGCTTACAGGCCAACTCTTTCTTTCCCTTCACTACAAAGCCTTCTGGCTGCTTCATGTAGATTTCTTCTTCCAGATCCCCATGTAGGAATGGTGTCTTCACATCCATCTGTTCCACTTCAAGATCAAAAGTAACAGCAATAGATAAAATAAATCTAATAGAAGTTAACTTAGCAACAAGAGAAAAAATCTCACCAAAGTCAATTCCCTCTACCTGGGAATAACCTTTTTCTACTAACTGAGCTTTGTATTTCTCCACTTTACCTTGTGCATTAAACTTCTTCTTGAACAACCATTTTCTACCAACCGATTTTCTTCCAGTTGGAAACTCAACTATATCCCATGCCTCATTCTTATCCAAGGCATCCATTTCTTCAACCATGGCCTTCTTCTAGAGTTTACTATCCTCTGAATTCACTACTTCCCTGACAGTTCTGGGATCATCATCATTAATAGATAAAGAAAAATTGGAACAAAAATTAGGTGGACTATACCTTTCTTGTTTCCTTCTATCTCTCACTGATCTCCTCAACACTAGGGTATGAGGTTCTTCTTCTTCTTCTTCTCCTTCTTCTTCTACTTCATCTTCTTCAAATGATTCATATTTTGCATCATCCAACTCAAGCCCTATTTCTCATGTTCGTCTTGCGTTGGTAGGAATTCCTGTTAGGACACATCTTTTACCTCTCTGAAAACAACATCTCGACTGTAAACAGTTTTCTTGGTTTCTGGGTTCCAAATCTTATAACCTTTCACACCATATTTATAACCAATAAAGATACACTTTTCAGCCTTTTTATCCATCTTACTTCTATTTTCCTTTGGAACATGTACATAAGCATCACAACCAAACACTCTAAGATGTTGAAGAGAGGGTTTCTTTCCAGACCATACCTCGTGTGGAGTTTTATCATCCAATATTGATGAAGGTGATCGATTGACCAGGTAACATGCTGTACCCACTGCCTCTGCCCAAAATTCGTGTCCCAACTCGGCACCGCTGAGCATGCTCCTTGATTTTTCCATCAATGTCTTGTTCATCCTTTCTGCAACTCCATTCTGTTGAGGAGTGTATGGAGTAGTTTTATGCCTTGCTATACCACACTTCTTATAGAACTATTTGAATTCATTTCCATATAATTCTCCACCATTATCTGTTCTCAATACCTTTATTTTCTTCTCTGTCTGATTTTCTACCAGAGCCTTAAACTCTTTAAATTTATCAAATACATTAGATTTATTTCTAATAAAATAAATCCATGTGTACCTTAAGAAATCATCTATGAATGAAACATAATACACAGACTTACCTAGTGATGGAACAGGCATAGGTCCAAACACATCACTATATATCAATTCTAAGATCCCCTTTGCTCTTGTAGCACCAGATGGGAATCTTATTTGATTATGTTTGCCATATATGCAATGTTCACAGAAATCAAAATCCAGAGTGAAATTAGACATACCTTCAACCATGCCTTTACTGTGTAGTGTTCGAAGGCCCTTTTCTCCAATATTCCCTAGTCTTTGATGCCACAGCATGGTCTTATTTTCAGGGACAGTATTGGTCATGTCTTATTTATTTGTCTGTTCAAGGACAACATAACTATTACACCCATTAGTATAAGTGCTTCCCAACAACTTGTATAGAGTTCCACACCAAACTCCCCTCATCAACACCATTGCTCCTCGTACCATCTTGCAAGCACCCTTTCCAAATACAGTATCCACTCCTGCATCTTCCATCTTGCTTACATATATTAAGCTCCTAGCTAGTTTTGGAATGTGCAGAACCCCAAGGACAGTTCTAATCCTTCCATATTTTAGGAGAAACTTAACTCTTCCACATCCCAAGATTTTTGTTGTCGAGTCATCTCCTAGGAATACATCACAACCATCATATTTTTCATATTCAGAGAACCACTCCCTGTGAGGAGTCATATGGTATGACACGCCTGAGTCGATCAACCATACATCACGGTCTGCATGTGTACTTGTAGATGCCAGGTAAACACCACCTCCTTCTTCAGTGGAGGTTTTCGCCTCTGTGAAAAAGATACTATTAGATCCCTTTGGTTTTTCAACCTTCTTAGACTTGCAATCTTTCTTATAATGCCCTGTTTTACCACACGTCCATCATTTCCTCAAAGATTTTCCTGTAGACTTAGATCTACCTGTAGATTTAGATCTCCCCCTTGAAGGCTTACTAGGATTCTTGTCTTGGGTACGACCTCTTACAAATAAATCATCTGTGCTATGACTATCCATGCTTTTCCACCTCATATCTTTAGATAACAAGGATGAAACTACATCCTCATACTTCAATGTAGATTGAGTGGTACTACCAATTTCTACAACCAGATTATCCCAAGAGTCTAGTAAAGAACATAAAAAAGTAATACACTTATCTTCTTCTGCAATCACAATATTAACAGAGACAAGTTGACTTACCAGAGTATTAAAGGCATTTAGATGTTTTGTCATAGAATCTTCATCTTCCATCCTAATATGATACAGCTTATTTCAAAGAAACAACTTGTTTACCAGGGACTTTGATTGATACAAATTCCCCAACTTATCCCATAGTTCCTTGGCTATAGATTCTTCCGAGACATTTAACAACACTGAATCTACCAGGCAGAGTCAAATAGTACTCCTTGCTCTTCTGTCCAACTTCTCCCAATATTCCTTTGACATACCAGTAGGTGGTGTACTAGTAGTCTGTGTACTAATAGGTTGTGTACCAGTAGCCTGTGTGCTCGTAGACGGTGTACCAGTAGGTTGTATACTAGTATCCACAGCGATCCATTATTCTTTGTCTACAAGAAGGTCCTCTATCTTGAGCTTTCATAGCTCAAATTTTTTACCATTGAACTTCTCTATATTGATTCTAGAAGAGCTCGACATTCCTCTTTCTGTACTCGAATATCCACTGCAAAATCTCCCACTAAACCCAGGTTTATCACAGACCCAATATAAACTTGATCTATCACGACCGAGCCAAAACCTTAGCAACAAAGGTGTCCCTTTGAAGCCAAAAACGAGCTCTGATACCACATGTAAGTTTTAAACCTGTCAAGTAAAGCAATGCATATAGATTCTTAAGCAAAACAGAATTTAATCAATGGCTCATACACAGAGTACACAGATATTTTATACCGGAAACCCTCAACCGAGAAAACCTTTCTTATATTCATTATATAGAATTTCACCATTCACCATACAATATATACAATGTTTTTAGGTATTTTGTAGATACCAAAACCCTAATCCCTTAATCCGGAATTAATTTAGTAAACCGCTAAAAATAGCAAAAACCACCCGAAAAAATACTTCAGGGCATCGCCCCGAACATTGCGCGTAACCAGGGGGGGCATACCTGCCCCCCCCTGGGACCCCCCTAGGAAAGTGCCCGGCGCACATGTAACAACCCTAGTTAAATAGTTCATAGGGATTTTTAAGTATAATTAATTAGATAATTAATTGTCCTAATATGGTTTTAATTAAACAATGATTAGTATTAATAATATTAATTAATTATTTATTTATTTATTAATTGTTTATAACTTTTGATTGATTAATTAATTAATTAATTAATTACATATCACATTCAATGACATGGGTAATAAATTTAAGGGGCTTAATAATTTTAATTTATTAATTAAATACTTTACGTATGCAGGGGGGGAATGAAGCATTAAAGAAGGGGATAAGATATTAATGAAGGGGATAAGATAATAAAGGGGGAGATAAGAAAATTAATGAGGGGGAGGAGAGTCGATGAAGGGGGATATGACGGGGAGGAGTCTTACAGGGAGGATCATTATTTTTGGGAAGGGGGGAATCATTTTGAAGGGGGGGACTGGATTTCTGTTTGGATATTTTCTGGTGTGGAGAGTTTTGATATTGGGAGTTTTAGTGAACCATTGCAGGGGCGTCGGGTTGTTGGGGGTTTTGGGCACGGGGGCAAGGATTCCTTTCAGTTTCCTGAAGCTAGGGAATTGGATAGGCTGCTCCTAGCTAGCTGGGATGTTAGTCAGTTTGGGCAGAGTTGGTCAGTGCATCAGACTAGGTAAGGCAGCAGGGAAAGGACAACCAGATCAACAGGGGAATTAGCATCAGGAAGAGGTAAAGTATTTTATGTATTTGTTTTATGTATTATAAGGAATATGTTGTGTTATGTTTTTGTTTGTAAGTGAATTAGGCTCTGCTCGTAAATTTTAATTAAGCTGAATCGTTATATGTTGGTTCTGATGTTATGAAATGTTAGGATGGCTTTTCCTTAAAATAAATCTTTTTTTTTCTGGTTTTATAAGGCTCTGTGAAGCAGAACCCTACACATGGTATCAGAGCTTCAGCTTGAAGCACTGGGGCCTTAAGGGCCTACCTACCCGCCTACCCAACTTAGGAATGGAACTGTACCCACCCAGAAATTTAAACAACCCTGGAACCCTTTAATTAGGAATAAATCTGAGCTCCAAGCTCCAGCTCCACCTAGCCTGCAAGCCAAAAACACATTTTCTTTGTTAGTTACACAGATCTATATATAAACAATATGCTCATAATATTCTACACAATGGAAGTATTAAGTGAATTTTAACACTTGCTTCAATTAAGCAAATAAAGAGTTGTGTTGTGTTACTTCTAATGTTATTTTGCTTTCATTATGTTGATTTGCACTCTGAAACCCTGTAGACTATAGCTTCATCGCCCATGTAGTACTTTTATTGTGTTGAATATAGAAGAAGAAGCATACTTTAAAAAAAAATATTAAAAAAAAAGAGGGCCAGGGGAAAAGTGTACAAAACAACTAAACTATTTAATGTAATAACAATGAGTTATGGAGTCAAGTTGTCGATGGAGCAAAGCAGAGATCCTCTACAAGGAGGAATGATCTAATCGCTACTCAACTCCTAGAGAGTAAGAACCATCAGACAACACTCAAAACCTCTGTTAGGGTGATTCGAATCTCAAATTATAAATTCATGTTTATGATAAATTGACATACCAGATTTAAATCTCATTCCAATCAGATCACAGGTTCTTCAAGAATTTGAAATAGTTTGCATGCCCAGTCTATTCATCCATCCAACTATTTGGTCATCCGTCCAACTGTTTGGTTCTTCTACTTCTTCAAAGACTTCAAAAGAAACCTTCTCGCGCTTGTTTGTTCACAACGATCAAAATGATACAAAACCTAATAGGTCTCAAAGGTAGAGTGGATGCTCCCATAATTGATCTTATAGATTCCATTAACAAACATCCTTTGTATTACACCACCAACTCATGCTCTGGAAGAATTTCCATTCTCATGAGTACTCCACAACAAAAAACGATGCCAACAAGTCTCATGCTCTCTCCGCCTTGGCGCTTCGACCATGCAAACCTCCGCTGCTTCAACTTCTTCAACAACGCATCTACCGCATACCCATGTATCATTCATAGTCTAGTTTTATATTCAGGCATTGAACATGGTGGCTGCGAGAGCCTCATCCTAAGCGTTGCAACCTCATCATTTCTATTTGAGTCCTCAAAATGGGCGTGCATTGTACATCTCTTCACAATGATTCCAAGAAAACAGTGACAATTTCCATATGGTAACCAACACGATTCAGATTTTTATCATAACAAAAAAAAAATTATTATAATCAGCAGCCTGAAGACAGTACAATCTATAATCACCCCGTGCATAGCTCTATAGGATCTCCATCCACTATTCAATCTTATTAAAAATATATATATATATATATATATATAAGCCACTGAGCATATACTCTAATGACAGGAAAAAAAAAAGCCCAGGTAGGAACAATTTAGCACACATGAAGACCAATGTATAGGGTAGCGCGCACATTTTATTCAAACCCTAACGCGCAAGGCACCACAAGCAACGTGAATGTCTAAACACCATGCGCAAGCCAAGGGAGAAGCCCACAATGGGCATTCTTTGCAAACCAGCACCCACGGACCAAAGATTTTCAGTACACGTCCACCTGCACAACGCGACCTGCAACCGCATACACAACCATCAAATATTGTTATAAAAAATAAAATAAATAACATAAATAAATTATTTGGCCCAATATCCAATCTCCAGTTAAAGAACCGAGCTAAGAACCTGCAATACAACACAAGTTATCCAAGACCGAGCGCCCAAGCACTAGGAATCAAGACACAGGGAAGAGGATCTCACCAATGGGCTCAAAAAGGCGTGCACTGCAAAACAAAAGAACCAGCGATTCAAACAAGCCAAGTGCCAAGCTCAACTCCACTCCATATATCTCATTGAATAACTTAGGAGAGATTCAGCATATATAAAGGACATACAACCCAAGCACAAGCACCGAACACCAGCACACAAATCATTCACCAAGCAACAATACAAGCCATCACCTGACAAACGAGGAGGAGAAGCCATGAGAGAAGACCATGGCGGCCGACCGCATAACCAGAAACCTCGCAAGAAGAAATAATAAGGAAAAGAGGAATTAGGGTTAAGGAATAGTTTAGGGTTTTGGTACTGAGAGCAGGGGGTCGGGCACATGGGCCTTATGCCAGAAGCCCGACCTTAAAGGCTGCCAGCAAATGCCTTGTTTCGCATTAAGTTATTAAGATTTTTTTTTTAGTAATATTAATTCTAGTTTTATTAATTTATTTAAAAGTATTAATACTATTATGTAAATTTAAGTTATTTAAATTAAATAATTTAAATAATTGTGAGTTTTAATTTAATTTAGGTAATTTAATTTAAGGTAAGTAAATAATTTAATTACTTTAATTAAATTAAATAAAAAGATAAGATTAAATATAAATATGAATTAAATTAAATTAAAAGATTAGTGATATATAAGTTTTAAATTTAATAATATATGGTAAGATTAATATGATAATTAAAATTAATTGACTTATTTGTCGTAATGATTTAGGGGTAAACTAGATAAGTAAATTAACATTATAAATTTATCATGTTAATAGTAGGTTTGAAACCTATGTCATTAATCATGTGATTAATGAATGTAATGGGGTCAAGTATAAATTTTAGAGGTCCATGGGTTTTGAACCCACGACCACCACCAAGTCTAAGCGCTTTGGGGAATCACCAAACACCAACGTGCCACACATAGAGCTTAAAGGTCAATTATATTTATAATAGAGTTATTCATATTTATAAAGGTTAAACGTCTTTGTAGAGTAGCGGGAGTTTGACACATGTTGTGGGGAATAGTTAGGGTATAATAGGACGTATGATAGGAAGCACTACATACGGGGTTTGATGAACTGTGGCGACTATGGTACAGTGCTAGCATAGCTACCAGGTGAGGGAGTCAATAGTTTTCTTAGGCGAAGAAATCAAGCTTAGACGTTTTAGCCCTAACCTAGCCAATCCCCTAAAGAGAGTAATGTCTGTTTACATACAAGTAAAGAAAAACTTACGCCTAACCTTGTTTCTAGTTTAAGTAGCACCAATTTGAAACATCCTTGAACTCACCCTTACAAATTTGGTTGATGCAGGTTAAATCATACAGGATGGTTAGGACTCGAGGGAATAGAGGCAGGGGAGCATCGTTGCAGGCACCGCCAACACCGCCAGCGCTACCACCACCGTCGTCGGAACTAGCTCTCATACTACGCTCATTGGAGGCCATAAATGAAACTTTAAAGGGGAAAAAACTAGTAGTGACTGAGGTGGAACCCCTACCATCTGGAATGGGTAATCTAGAAGCGTCGAGGGATTCAGGGGGAGGACCTCCACCCAAAGACATCACTTGATAATTGCAAAAGATCAAACTTCCGGAGTTTACCCGAGGTCACGCCAGTGAATGCGCGGAAGCATGGTTGGAAGGCATGACAAGGTGTTTTGCCTTAAGGGACTATGCGTCCATCTCAAAGGCGAAGATAGAAATTTTTCAGTTAAGAGACAACGTCTTGAACTAGTGAGGCAACCTGGAAAGACAACTTCATCTTACCCCAGACACAGTATCTTGGGAACTTTTCGAGGAGAGGTTCCGAAGGAAATATCTGCCAGCTTATTATGAGGAACAATAGGTAGGGGCGTTTCATGCCTTAGTACAGGGAAACAGAACTGTAGAAGAATATGAGATCAGATTTATGGAATTGGTCAAATGTGTTTTGTATATGGATAATGACCAACGACAGGCAGAGCACTTTGTCTATGGATTGAACCCTAAGATAAGAGCTATGGTGAGGATGTGGAAATCGTCTTCGGTAGTGGAAGATGTGGAAAATGCGCATTATATGGAGGAACAGATGAACTTAATCGGAGGTACAAGACCGACATTTCTGCATCGTCCTAGATTCGTTGGGAAGGCCCCTAGAACATTTCCCAGGGGAGGGGGCTCAAGGCCACCTCCATATGGTAACAGAGTCGCACCAAGGATAGTAACCGTAGGGATTTCAATGGTAGTGAGTGCAGCATCTCGTTCTTCACCAACGACACAGATAGGTCCACGGCCATCTTAGGGAACAGCTAGTAGGGGCAGGGGTTCCAGGCGAAGGAACTCGTTTCAAAGACAGTCACATAACAGTGCGCAGGTTCAATCTCGTGTTACCTGTTGGGGGTGCGGAGGACCCCATTACCACCGTGACTGCCCAGAGTTATAATCAGGATTTGCACATAGAGAAGGAAAGGCCCCAATGGGAAGAGCAAGTAGCAGCCACCAGATTTACGCAGCGGTTAATAATCGTCAGGCCAAACATCAATCCACGGTGGTGGAGTCATCAGGTACGCTAACTCATATCGATGTTAAGATTTTATTTGATTTTGGTGCGACAGATAGTTTTATTTCACCATCTGCATTAGAAAAGAGTGGGTTGGCAGCCTACGAGCACGATGACTTTAAACAAGTCGAGATTGCTTCGGGGGAAAAACAAGCACTAGGACCTAGTGTTGATAATTGTATAGTAGACCCAGGAGTGTGTACTACTAGGTTGAAGGTATATGTCACTACTCTCGGGGCGTATGACCTAATCATTGGAATGGATTGGTTAGCAACTCACTGAGCTTTGGTAGATTGTTTCACAAAGAGGGTGTTTTGTGTCGA
>ML841332.1:44683-60193 GCA_009831015.1 Picea engelmannii | reverse complement strand
TTATGTCATTATTAAAATCAATGCAACCCTAATTCAATTTTGACTATATCATCTCTTAAATAAATACACCCTATTGTTTGTGTCAATATAGTAAACCTCTAACCTCCTAAAATTTGAAACTTTCTTCATTTTAATAACCCATTAAAGAATAATTGCATGTGTTAAGAGGTCTTTCATCCTCTTCATATTGAACCATTGTTTCAATAATATATTTATTCATAATATACATCTTGTTATTTTGTATTTGAAACAATTTGGAAATGGATGATATGATATGATATGAACCTACGAAAATAAAGAATAACAATAACTACAAATGAATGAAGAGATTGTCTTGTCCTATCTCCAGTCTCACTTCTAGCTCTAATATGTTTTGGGAAAGTGTAAGCTAGTTCTATATGAACTAATAATAGCATCTCGAACAAGGCATGTTGAAACATTATGTGAACTTGGCATAGCTTTGTCATTATGTGAACTTGTCATAGTGTCTTTACTTCCTTTGTAGTTTGAAAAACGATTAAGTAATAGCTAGATGGTTGGTCCTCTAACGTAAGTTAGAAATTGACCTAGATTTAACACTAATATTAATAATTATTTAGGAATAGTATTGAAAGTACTTTGTAATAATTATTCAAAATATTATTGAACCAATTTGCTTACCTTTTTTTACTATAACTTTTATTTCTTTTGTAACTAGCAATTGCTTTCAAAAGTTTAATGATATATCAATATAATGCATATTCTCAAAAAATGTTTAATGTATTTATGTTGAAATGGTTATGTGAACTTGTAATAGTTATGTCTCTACTTCCTTTGTAGTTTGAAAAAGATTATGTCGGTTGGAAGGTTGATCATCTGACATAGGTTTAGACATGTTGAAACATGGCATCTTTAGACAAGATGTCGTTTGATATCATCATTAAATATGTCTTTCACTCCCCCATCACTTTCCATTGTTATTCTGAGTACCCTCCATATTTTCCTATATATGATCTAGGAGTAAAAAGCATACGGACTAGCAGAGATGTGGCCTATGTCCATTGATTTTAGGTGGAAATTCATTTCCTTCATTCACCATAAATTTGCCCCTCTATATTTGTTGCATACTCTATTTATTATTAATTTCAACATCTTAATCTAGGGTTCTCTAATATTCTTTTGGAATCTCAAATCAGAGTTTTGTTTATTCGGATTTCTGATAAACAGTGAAATTTACTTGGGGTGAAATTATAATCTTAACTTCTTACATGTTGATGTTTATAGTCTTCTACATATTGCAAATAATCTTCAGTTATAACCTTCGGTAGATCTTCCACATATCTCAAATAGCACAACTTATAAACTTTGGTTTATCTTCTACATATTTGAGATAGCACAACAAAATGTGTTCAATTTTCATAATTTTTTTATTAAAACTAAAGAAACACACACACACATTTCTTTTTTGTTTTAAACTTTATATTAGAGACAACATTGCATTTTTATTTATTTAATATATACATTTTTAAATGGCACATGTCAACTTCAAGTCGAGCACAAAAGAAATTATGGATCTCCCCCATGTCGGGGTGTAGAAAGCCTCTCTTAGCACAATCAAATTATAATTACCTCAATTTATAGCATAAACATTGCATAAACTTAAGTCATTATACTACAACTATATTTTATATAACATGTATAAAAATGACAAAATAGAGAACACTAAATACACTCTAGGAATGTTGTTCATGTGTTGGAGGATCTTGGATTTGGATGGTCTTCTTCAACTATGGAAAATTAAAAGATTCCAACATTGTTCGAACACAAACTCTTCAACGTGCTTAGGGATCATTCTTCAAATTTGAAACCAACTTTTCTACTCTCCTCCTATTTTTTGTATTGTTCTACGAATCCCAACATTTGGTTAACTTTCTAAACTAAAACCTTCATTTTGTTTCTTCTTTGAGTTACATGTAAACTCTTGGAATGCTTCTTGAGGATTATGTTGGATGTCAAATCTCTCTATCCATTCTATATTGTCATGACTATAAAAATGAGACT
The DNA here is from genome assembly GCA_009831015.1 of Picea engelmannii. Classification (NCBI taxonomy): domain Eukaryota; kingdom Viridiplantae; phylum Streptophyta; class Pinopsida; order Pinales; family Pinaceae; genus Picea; species Picea engelmannii. The sequence goes on along the minus strand of ML841332.1, from coordinate 58,153 downwards.
TGATATTCTTTATAGGACAATCCCATGCCCATTTCAAAGGTTTCACTATGCTAAGGTCAACTTCCTAAAAGATTCAAAGGGTCTCAAAATTTTGACCTAATTGGATAAAAACTACTCTATATACTTTATAGATTTTGAATGAGAATATAAAACTAGAGTGCATGTGATGTAGGGTTGCACCTTCAATTCAACACCTTATGATAGGATGGCCTTATAGTTTGATCAATCTCCTTTTGCATGTTGAATTTGGGGAGAAAGCCATAATAAATGGGACTCGTATATAAATATCATTTCCCATTTATGGAGATAAATGTGACATGAAGGGGTACAATGGATCCTTCCCCTTTCAAAAACATATTGGTTAGATTTTATTCCCAATCACCATCATGCTTAATGTGGGGATTAGTAACCTTTGACATGGAAGTCTTTAGAGAAACAACATGGTTTCCTATCCAATCCATAGTATTGTTCGCACAATGTCTTTGTGCTTGGCATTCCAACAATTGATTGATACATTACCCTCTATTGGAGAGATACCATGTTATTGGGTTGTGTCTTTTTTGTTCATCATATTAAAAACAAAATTGAATAAAATTATTTCTTTGACTATTATTGTATGGAATATGTATAATACATTTGATACAAAAGAATTGTGTTTCCTAGGGTATCCACCATGAGCTAAGAGCCGCAAAATATTAAAGAGCTAAGTAGCTTGGAAACCAAAAAATAAAAACTACCACATTGGTTGATTAACCAGTACAAACATTAACACTCAATTTGGAAAAAAAATTAACAGCTTGCTAGCTAGCATAAACTATCATATGAAACAACATTAGGAATCATGTCCAAATTGTTCGAAGGATTAGTGAGGATACGATTCCATCCATTGTTGCCTAACTCAAGCTTAGGAGGCATTTTTTTCCTAAAAAATAGCCAGTGCTAGTTGTGTAAAACTATCATTTGAGGGAATAGGAGTGTGATGGTAGTGATGTTCATGATGATGCTCTTAGACAAACTGGCTAGCTTAGTGTTCCATGTTAATTATTATCTTGTAATATCCCTCAAAAATGTATTTTTTTCACCCAAAACCTTATGGGCTCTACAACTCCAAGGTTTAGGGCTCCAATCTTCCTCTAGTTAATGGTTTTGTTCTTTAAGAAACATATAGGTGTCACCAAGAAATTACCTTCATGATCTCTAAAAAAGTGCCTCCTACTAGAACCAATGCACAATCATGAATACCTTTCATGACATGTTACTTATCACATAAAAATGAAAAATTAATTAATTGATTAAATTGATAAAAAAACTAAAAATAAAAGTAAAAGATTAAAAATACAAATAAAAGTAAAAGATTAAAAATACAAATAAAAGATAACAAAAATAAAATAAAAAGGAAATACACCTTTTTCTTTCAAAGAATATTAGAGGTTCCCAAGGTCCTTGATTTCATCCCCCAATATTACGAAGGCTTTGATACCTCCTACTAGTGCTCATGTATTTTCAGTAAAAGGCCAAAGATATCCTATGGTGGTCATGTGTGGTGATTTAATGCCTTGCTCATGGATGTTTAGACCACGAAGCCTAATTCAAGACCTAAAATCCTTGACTTCATCCCTCAGCCATTGTAATGGCCCTAATACATGTTTGTGGTGCACAATACCTCCAAACAATGCTCATATTCTCAATGGGAGGCCAAATATCCCTTGCAAAGGTCTAAGGAAAGACAAGTAAACATTTTAGGAAAACATAATAGGTAAACATCAAGAGAATCCATCCATAATATCAAGTGTCTAACAAGTAAACATATTAGGAAAAACATTATTTAGATGGTACTTGCAACAAATGTTGTGGGATGGAATCATGGTGTGAGTGAATCCATGAGAACGAAGAGAATGCACTTGGGAAGAGGATCCATCTACAAAGCACCTTGGATATTCTAATCGTCACCTCACCAAAACAAATCTAAACTAAAACAACTACAGTGAACCTATGCTCAAATGTGCGACTATTTTTTTGTATTTTTTTTTACTTTTTAGCAGAAATATTTGAATTCCTTAACAACTGCAAAATATGAAATAGAATACAATAGCAAGACATATAAAATGGAACACAAATAATACCTTGGAAACCCATATGGAAAACAAACATTCAATCACGGATTGTTTCTTCTGTCTTTTTATATTGGGAAGATTTCAATACATAATACAAAGCTTCCAAGCTTATTATGAAGCTATGAGATAATATGGTCTTCTACATTCCTCTACAATATGCTTTTGTCTCTCTGTGTAGTTAGTGTCTCCTCCACAATCATACTCATAATATGGAACAACCAACAACCAGTGAAAAATGAACCCTCTTCCCTCCTACTAGGCTTTTGATAACTAGAATTAGGGTTAGGGTTAGGTTTAAGGTTTTGAAACTCTCTTGGAACATCCATGATGCTTCTATAAGTCTCTAGTGGATTCCCCCATGTTAATAACTCTACGTTTTCAAATCATGGTGAGCTAATATCGTTGCCACTTGGAGATGTGGGGAATATTTGAATTGATACAATGTTGGGGCCTAAGCTTTATAATACAAACTCCATTTTATACACGTAATAGTTCATTGGAAAGGTCTCAGTGAGAAGAAAAAGTGATGTCAAGTCTTAGGAAAGACTGTGACAACCTCAAATTCTCATAGGGCCAGAAAACATTGTTTAGGGCCTAAAAAATGCATCAAAAGTTGATGACCTGAATTGGATAAAATAAAAATGATCCTTGAGATATTTGAAATTTTAATATTTCTTGTCTAAAGAATCAATAAATTTATATGGTTCCAATCTAGAACCATTTTGGATCATCCCTCCCCATTTTGTGAGGCTTTTGGTCTCGAAAATGTTTATTTTTGAAGGAGATTAGGAAACAATTCCTCAGCTTTCTCCTTAAAATACTATTTAGCATTCACTTGTAAGTGACCCTTCAATCCCACTTTACAAAGTTCTTATTGACCCCTTCAAGTCATTATGATCTTCTTCTAAAAAATTGTTTCCTTTGGTAATTTTTCTTATGCGTTTGGTGCCAAATCTTCAATGTAAGGTAAAATTTGACCCTCTTCATCCTCATCGAGCATGGATGGTTCATAGAGTTTTAGGTTTTTTACATTTACTATTGAGTAAATGTGCATATAAGGTAGAATACTAAGTCTGTAAGTATTGTTTCCTACCTTTGCCAATATTCTGAAAGGTCCATATCTTATGGATTTGATTTTCTTCCCCGATCCTTGTAACCTTTCATTATTAATGTGTAACCAACTCGATCTCCTATTTGGAAAGTCTTTTCAATCATGTTATCATGCTAAGCATTGAATTTTTCCTGATACTTCTTCAATTTCTCTTGAACCTGTAAGTGCATTTGTGTTATCCTATCTATGAAAATGTATACCTGCAAGGCGTCACTTAAGACTACTTCCCCTACTTGATTTTATCCATATAGAATATCCAATGGTGATGGTGGTAAATATCCAAAACAAATTGCAAAATGAGACTTACCAATGGAATTGTTGTCAATCTGAATCTTGAGGGATGAGATCTGGATGGCTTGAATGCCGAGAGAGGAGGAGATTAGACGTGACATTATTGCATGAAAAGAAGCATGGACAAAAACATGAAAATGAAGTACTTGGGAGGTGAGGCTCAAAGAGCAGTCTTACCTCTAAAACTAATTACTAGTAAATCACTCAGTGCTAATTATTCTCACAATGAAAAATAGAAAATATGAGAGAAACCAAAAATGAGTAACTTGATATTATGAGAAGGCTTGCTAGGCCTTTATATAGCATTACAAAATGGTCCATTGGAAAAAGTTAAAAGGAACTCATTAAATGAGTCTCTATTATTAGTATAATAGATCTAACTACCCAACTAACTAAGTAGTGGAAAATAAAACCTGATACAATAATGGAAAGAGCTCATTAAATGAGACTTTATTATTATAATAATAGATCTAACTACTTAGGTGACTAATTAGTGGAAAATAAAACCCAATACAATAATGTAAAGGTGGGACTCTCTTTGACCCATATCGACAATCTGTTAGCCTAATTAATTAATGAGGAGGTGGGCATCTCTTTGATCCACATGGGAAATCCATTAGATTTATAGCTTTATAAATTTTGCATCCGAATTTAGACCATATACCCCCTTAAAATTCGGATCATTCCTCCCCCCTTAGAAAATGATGGTCCACATCATTTCACCCATGCAAAAAAGAGAAACCCCATTATCGTACCATTATGATTACAATGTGAAAATACCCAATGAAGAGAAGGGTTTTGTGTGGTTGAACCATAACCGTGGGTTTGTGGTTGACCCATAACCTAGTTGACAATGGAATTGTACATGGGTAGAAAAATAAATAAATTTTAATAAAATCCCGAAATTTAAAAAAACAAATATGGAAAAATCGTGACTTTGGGAGATGTGAACATCCTTCTGCAAATCTATTCATAACTTCTGCTACAATTGATGAAATCCAATTGCGTTGAAGACCCATTTGAGCTATTGAAGATATATTTCCATTGGTATATGGAACTTGTTCTGAGGTGGCCCATGGAGTGAGAAAAACTAGGACTAATTTGAAAGGAATGTGGTCACGCTGTTTACAGACTTAAAACAAAGATATCTCATAAACTAGACAACAAAATGAAATTCCACGAAATATCCATTTGAGATATTGAAGATATATTTCCATCCATATGTGGAAATCCTTCTATAGTTTCCTGAGCATGTAGAAAAATACGTTTTAAGATGGTGGTACGCGCGACCTCCCTGGGTCAAATACATGTTGAGATTCAATTGATGATATCTCTCAAACCAGTAAGCCAAATGAGATTCTGTGAAATACCCAATTGATATCTTGAAGAGATATTTCCAATGAGATATGGTAGAGCATATGAAATGTTGTGTAGAGGTTGCAACACCTCTTTGAATTTGGATGAGTGTAGAGGGTCAGAAAGGATGCCAAAGGTTTGTAAAGCATCATGGGTTGTTGTAGAGGTTGTGGAACCTTCATGGGAAGAATGAACACCCTGCAAATGTGTTGAAAAGGTTGCAGGCCAATGGATGTAGTGGATCCATGTATGGATGTAGTGAATCCATGTATGGATGTAGTAAATCCATGTATGGGTCTCCTTGTAATGGTGAACGAAGATCTGAGGGTAAAAACAAAGCCATGTAGTGCCTGTGGACCAACTATGATGCTTACAGTGTATGGCCCGACAAATGGATTTTGATAGCACCAAAAGGAGGTTGGTGATTGCTGCAAATGTTTGAACCTGCAACATGCTTCAAACCCTTGTTCCGATGGAGAGCGACGCTTTGATACCATTGATCTGAATCTTGGGGGCTGAGATGTGAATGGCTTGAATGTCGAGAGAGGAGGAGCTTGGACATGCCAATCTTGCATGAAAATAAGCATGGACAAAAACATGTAAATGAAGTACTTGGGAGGTGAGGCTCAAAGAGGAACCTCACCTCTAAAACTAATTACTAGTAAATCACTTAGAGCTAATTAATCTCATGATGAACAATAGAAAATATGAGAGAAACCAAAAATGAGTAACTTGATATTATGAGAAGGTTTTCTAGGCCTTTATATAGCATTACAAAATGGTCCATTGGACAAAGTAAAAAAGAGCTCATTAAAGGATTCTCTATTATTAGTATAATAGATCTAACTACCCAACTAACTAAGTAGTGGAAAATAAAACTTGATACAATAATTGAAAGAGCTCATTAAATGAGTCTCTATTATTATAATAATAGATCTAACTACCCAACTAACTAATTAGTGGAAAATAAAACCCAATACAATAATGGAGAGGTGGGACTCTCTTTGACCCATATGGGCAACTTGTTAGCCCAATTAATTAATGAGGAGGTGGGCATCTCCTTAATCCACATGGGAAATATATTAGCTTTATAGCTTTGTGACTTTTTCATCCAAATTTAGACCATATACCCCCTTAAAATTTGGATTAGTCACTCCTCAGGTTGTTCCTGACAAGGGAATAATGCCAAGGCATCCTATGAAGGCTTAGGAGAAATCTCCTTGCTTTAGGATTTCTTGGAAGAATCTAGAAGCCAAAGGGGGGAACCCTTGTGATTTAAAATAAATTTTATAAAGGAGATAATATATTAATATTCATGCAAAAACACATTCTAAATAGATTAACAACATAGACCAGTGATTTCAAATATAAGGAAACTTTACCTAATTCTTGCGAGACTAAATTTAATTAAAACTAATTCATAGTTCCAAACATAACATGTATGAATAAAACCAAAACTGTATTACTTTAGCTTTCAAGAAATCATGTTCCCTGAGAATTAAGCAATCTTGATAAATATAAAATAAAACAAGGAGCAACTATAGTAATCGTTCCATGGAACAATATCCATGCCAACACACAATAATAAAACTCTTTATGCATCGTAATGCTATGAATATTATTCACCTGAAACTTATTTCCAAAAGATAATAATATCAAACTAACCATGTATGTTAAGCAATGGTATTATTAATAAAATAAATAATGAACAAGTATTAAAGATAAGAGCATGTCAAATATCTATGAAACCCATTATTTATGTAATCACTAAATAAAATCTAAACACCAAAAAAATTTAAACAAAGAGAACAAGGACATAAGAACACGATAAACCAATAAGAATAAGTGTCGAATCTATTTTCCAAAACCATTCATTATCATGCCATCATAAACATTCTGAAATCCAATAACTTTGTCCAAGCAAGTTCTTAGAAAGCAATGTATATCTCTCCATAAAATGACGACGATAACCATGTCTTTTACATCATTTTTTATAGCTTTCTTTCATAACTTCCAAATAACTAACTTTCTTAACTAAAAGTCTTTAAACTTTAGTTATTGTTAAGTAAACTAACTACTTTTTTATTTTCATCTTTTGACTCCTTTGACTCTTTTTAATAGAAGAAGGTGCCAAAACAATAGGCTCTTTGACAATAAGTTTGTTTTTCCTTTTGAACCACTTGATTTTGACTTTGACCTTCATCTTTTCTTCCTGTGGGATTTGATGATTTTTTCATTATTACTTCGCCAACCTCTTTCGCTTGCATCATAATTTCATGTTGAACTTGCAAAAGAACCCATCTAAATTGAAGCATAGAATTTCATTCTCCTCCTACCAAATAAGCATGTCTAAGCATCTTCTTATACAATATTTCGAGTTCAGTAGTCATGGAAAAAGGAATAGTAGGTTGAGTTGCTAAAAATTCGGTAAGCATTGATAAAAGGTAGAAATATTTCCCCAATGAATTTATAATAACCTTTCCTGAAAATACCTCATTATCACTCATAGCACATTTTATGTCATCGCGACTAGAAATCAACATCTATGCATATGTTTTGTTCGACTGTAATTAGGGAAATGTTTCCCAAGGACAAGAAAATCCAAATTTCTTCATATTTATAAATTGTCTTTTAAACTAATCGATTATCAACAGAGCTTCATTTATCTTCTTTTTCAAGGATATTAACAACTCTCTTTTTTATAGAATGGTTGTAACATTAGTAACTCCTATCCTATCTACAACTCCTAGAGATTTAAAATCTTGATTTAATAGAGAATTCATAAAATCAATTATCATTTCATCATGTGGAACTTTCTTTTCAATTTATGGTCCTATCTACAACTCCTAGAGATTTAAAATCTTGATTTAATAGAGAATTCATAAAATCAATTATCATTTCATCATGTGGAACTTTCTTTTCAATTTTTGGCATTAGATTGCTAAAATCCATCTAAAACATTCTTGATGATGATTGTTTCACAGTGTTGATACAACTCTAAATATCTTTTGAACTAACCCATATTACTAATAATTTGATCCCAAAGTACTTGCGTGGTGTTGAGGCCTCAACAACTCCTCTATTTTTTACAAAAATAAAAGGGCCCCCATTTGAATTTTAGAAAACACTACTTTTATTGTATTTTTTTTGTTGTTTGGCTTGATTTGAAATGATGTTTTGATGATTCCCTTTCTTTGGTGTTCGATTTCTAGTATCCTAGTTTCTCTTGGATTTATCCTTTCTCTTGGATTTATCTTTATGAGAAGAGGATTTGGTGGTTTTGTTTATTTGCAGTTTTGAGTCTTTTGTTCCTCGCTTATGCATAAATTGGACTACCATAATGTTTCAGTAGTTTTTGTCAAGGTTCGATTTTGGCATGGTAATTAGTTAAGGAGAGGTTCCTCTGGTACCTTCTTCATTTGTCCAAACCCTGTAAGAAGTTTCCATCTATTCCTCAGCGATCAACCGATCTTCTCTTTCCACGTGTCCTCTTCTTTGTCGACTTCAAATTGCCCATATTCATTTTTCGCCGACTCCAAATTGCAACTGTTAAATAGGTGGTCGCTTCCACGTTTCTTCTTCACGGTCTGCCCTTTGCTTCGACTCTCTATCTGATGAACTGAAACTGAAAAATAGGTTTGGGGTTCATGGAGGGGAAATATCTGGAACAACATTGGGCGTGTCGGATAATGATCAGAATCGACAATGGAGGACGTCGGGAGGCACTAGACCATTCCCCCTTCCTGCACGTTGAATGCCCACACGATCGTCCAGGTGGCCCTGCTTCCCACACCTGCCAAGAATATTTATATTGAAACAATTCAATCTGTATTGTACGTACATGAAGAATGAATGAATGGGAGGGAGAATCTGATAAGCGGTGTTGAAGGGCTTGTGTTCATATTTATATTTACATTTACGGGATTCTTTTGTGTGTAAATATCAGTAAGGCCTGGCTGCAATGTAGTTTCCTGGTGGATAATAATTGCAGGTAATGAAAGTATCGCCTGAGTTTCATTTAATCTTGGTGCAACCAACATTAGTGGTGGTCCTCCATACAACCTGAGTGTAGTGAGTGCAGTTAGGTCCAGTACAAATATTCTTGGCATAGTCAAATCATTTATTCTCATCTAACTAGCTCATCATCAACCATATAGTTAGCTCTTGGAATGATTTATTCAGGGAGGAGACAATGGATAAATTAGGGGAGCTCATCATCAAGTTGAACAGGAAAAGGGATGAATTGTTGAAATCAGTGTGTGAGGTGGTATGTCCCATAATATATTGTTAACCTCATAGACATTAAAATTACTTCTTCTTCTATCCACGCAACCACTGCCTATGAAGGGGTCCAACCATTGTCGCTTCCCCAGAATATGTTCTCTCTAAAGGGGTTGTCCGAGTGTTGGAGGAGACAGTTGCCCCTTCTCTGTCTTGCATAATTGCGTGCATAATTTGCAAGTTTGCAATCCCAATGAAGAGGACCAACTCCCATCGCATTTCTTGCTTCGTTGTGTGGAACCAAAAATCCATCAATAAATTCCACAGTAGCATTCATGTCTGCAGCATTCACTGATGATATTCCAATCATTATAATGAGAACGCAAATGCAAGTGTTGAAGCGGCTCTTCAACAACGTGGTTATCCCCATCAGTATTGTGAATCGCAGACGTTGATGCATATAGTTTTGAATTCTTTCTTTTTTTAAATGATCCTAATAATAATACTAACTTGCTTCTGTTGCTTCACCTATATATAAAATCAATTCACTGCCAAAGCTATGTTGAGTTATATCTAGAAGATGTTATCGTTTTATATATCCGTACCACTGTGTATAACTAAATCAAGAGTTGTGGGTATATATATAGCCTACATGCCGCTTATCAACGGGTATATATAGCCTACAGGCTGCTCATCAGCTTTAACTTTTACTTTGAATGGAAGGAGGACGAAGCTACCTTTTTTATTCTTTTGATCCTAAGATAATGCTTAACGATTATCAGGAGCGACGACATCATGGATCCTTATCTCAACATAACTTTCTTCCACTTGTTTGTTTGTGTCTTACTCTATTTCAAGATAGGTCTACAGATTGGGAGGTACTTTCTTGGTTGACATTTACTATCCATATGCGCCGACAAACACTGAAATATGAATACAAGCTAATGAAACATGGTCCCGCAATATTGAACAACAATATTAATTTTCCAATCAACTTGAGAAGTTAATTCGTCTCCTTCTTGCAATTCCTCGGTGTCTAGAAAAACAAGAAATCCGTGTTTGCAAAGGGCATGGTAGAAATCAATAGGAAACCATTTTTTGACATCTGGCCCCCGATGATTTATGAACACGAGTTGTCCCCAAGTTGATATGTCAAGCTGTGGCATGGTTGTTTCACCTGAAGAAACTCAGAATGTGTTGGAACAGAAGCTCTTTACACGGAATCACAAGCTCGCTTTGCTCCTTGGTAAATTCAACATCCAGTGGTTCGAGTCAGTTTTGTTAGGATGTAATTATTTCATCACCTCTATGCAAATGGTAAATCGGTGGCTTGACTTTTCAAGACTCGAGACACCATCAGTGGATTTGTTAGCAGTGGCCGCCTTAACCTTTGCAATCCACGAGACACCATCACCACCTTGATTAATCTTTTTATAAGATTGAAGAGGCATTTTTGTTTGTATATATACTTGAAACGGATTGTAATCGATTAATCAATTCTGAAAATATTTTTGAATCGAAGTTGCCATTGTGTATTCGGAGGTGTTCTCTCCGTTAATACTTTGTTTTTTATTTGAGTTTGTAAACTCATTTGATTCCTTGATCGCATTCGCCATATTGTTTTTAATTTGATTAAACACAATAATTATTTGATTTTACTGATTCCCATATTTACGTGGAGTTTATTTAGTGCACCGATTTTATTTATTGCTCAGAGTTTACTTAATGCGCATATTTTATTTACTGCGCGGAGTGTGTGCGGAGTTTATTTACTGCGTGAAGTTTATTTACTGCACGGAGTTTATTTTGTTGGTTTGCGTCGAGTGATTGTATGAGTCAAAACTGAAACTCCGTTCTTCTCTTCGTTTTTCACATTTGGTATCAGAGCTACCAGTCTTTCCTGCAGAGCATCCTGTTAGTTGCTCATTTCAGCACAGATAATTTCTGTTGGTGCCCAATTTCACTTTCCTATTTTTCTGCGTGAAGGTTTATTTAATTTCTTTCAAACTTTTATTAATGGCTGCATCTGGTAGCAGTTCTTCTCAGATTCAGGTTCATGTCTTGAGCGAGAAGTCATATGATTCCTAGTATATTCGGATGAGGACGATTTTGCGTTCTCAGGATTTGTGGTCTTATGTTATTGATGGTTATGCCGAGCCAGTTGATGTTGCAGCAAAATTGGCTCTGTCTAATGTTGACCGTGTTTTGTTGAAGGAAAATAGGAAGAAGGATAACAAAGCTCTTGGATTAATCTAGCAAGGGTTAAATGAATCGATTTTTATGAAGATTGCTAGTGTTGCATCTTCGAAGATGTCTTGGGACATTCTTGAAACCTATTATCAAGGTGTGTCCAAGGTGAAGACAGTCAAGTTGCAGAACTTGAGAAGGGACTTTGAAAATCTGAAGATGAAGGATAATGAAAGTGTTGATACTTTCATGACTCAAGTAACGAGTGTTGTGAACTAGCTCAGGCAGTATGGAGATGATGTTGAGAATAAAAGAGTTATTGAGAAAGTGTTGAGAAGTTTGCCCAAGAAGTTTGAACCTGTTGTTGTACCCATAGAAGAATTTAAGGATTTAAGTCTGATGCAAATTGATGAATTAATTGGTTCTCTTGTTGCTCATGAATCTAGGATATCTAGATATGAAGAAGGATCCATGGATCATGCTTTCAAATCCCAACTGCATGTTACCAGAGGCAGAGGCAGAGGAAGGTCTTATAATCGTGGAAGAGGAGGTCGATTTTCTGGTCGAAGGGACAACAGAATTGAATCAGAGTCTGAGGAGAAATCCCAGCAAAATCCTCCTAATTTAAGAGGGAGCAGCAGCAAACCTTGGCAGCAAGAAAATCAGAGGTATGATAAAACTAAAGTACAATGTTATTATTGTAAGAAGTTTGGGCATTTTGCTAATAAATGTTGGAAGAAACAGGTAGATGCTGGAAAGCACTCTGCACATATCACAACTGAGTCTGAGGATCATCAAAATCCTGTGTTTCTGACCTATAATGTCACTCAGGAAAGTGCAAATGATATTTGGTTTTTGGATAGTGGTTGCAGCAATCACATGACTGGTAATAAGGATTTATTTTCTTCTATTGATACTAGTATTCAGTCTGAAGTAAAACTGGGAAATGACTGTAAGGTTACAGTTAATGGTAAAGGTGTAGTTCCAGTCTACACTAAGAATAATCAAAGAAGAAATATTGATGATGTTTATTTCGTGCCTAGTTTAAAATGAAATCTTATTAGTATTGGACAGTTGATGGAGAAAAAGTACAGAGTATTCTTCAAGAACAAGGTATGTACAATCTATGATAAATTACCCAACAAATAGTTGATTGAAAGAGTTGAGATGACCAAGAATAGAATGTTTCCACTTGTTATGAGAAATGATTTAAGTGGCTCTTTAAATGCTTATAAAGTTGGAAGTTTAGATGAATCTTGGCTATGGCATTTGAGATATGGTCATTTACATTTCGGTGGCTTAGATCTATTACAGAAGAAGCAGATGGTAAAGGGGTTTCCCTGTATCCAGCAAACTGCAAGCTCTTGTGAGAGTTGTATACTTGGGAAGCATCACATGTTGGTTGTGGAGCCTGATTATCTTCCTGATTCAGAGGTCCTTGATTTCAGCCGTGTTTATACCCCATGAAGTACTTACACCCCAGAAGTATGTACACTCTTCCACGCGGGGGAGTGCAGACGGGTTGTACCCCCTCTGCGGGGTCCGAGGGGGCTATCCCCGCGGCTGGGGGGTCTGGGGGCAAGCGGGCCCCCAGCGGGGGTTCGGGGGTGAAGCCCCCGAAGCAAAAATTACCTTGTAAAAGTATATTGTAATTTCATTGTAAATATAGACCGTTCATTATAAGGTCGCAGATCTAACGGTAGAGATTATGTTAGGGTTTTTTTCCCTAGAAGGAAACCCTCTTTTATGAGGGAAATGTATCGCGGCTGTGGTGGATGGTGAATATTGTATTCTGAGAGAGGAGACTGTGAGAGAAAGAAGAGGAAGTTACAGTGGGTTTTGTTGTAGGTTATATCCCTTCATTTGTTGGATAATAATAAAGGAAAGACCTGGAAATTTCTCTGGTGGACATAGCCCACACTGGGTGAACCACGTAAATCTGTGTCTCTCTTGTATTGTGTGTCTTCTATGTTTTGTTTCTGCATTTGTTTTATTTTATTGCTTCGCGGTCCTGTTTTTCTAACAACTGATATCAGAGCATAAGTTGACTCGCAGGAAAAGAGGGTTCTTGGTTCGAGTGGGAGCAATGTCGGAAGATGGAAAGTTTAGGGTCGAGAAATTTAACGGCCAAAACTACCAGTTATGGAAGATGCAGATGGAAGACTATTTATATCAGAAGGATCTATTCCT
>ML841332.1:19394-33112 GCA_009831015.1 Picea engelmannii | reverse complement strand
ACTAAATTACCTTTCGACAATGTGAGTGCTCCACCTTGACCTGTATACTTATATCCACAAGAATCCAACACTCCCAATGAAATCAAATTTGATTTAAGCTCAGGTACATATCTAACATCTGTTAATTCCCTAACAATACCATCAAACATCTTGATTCTAATGCTCCCAACCCCAATAGTTTTACATGGAATACCATTACCCATAAACACTACACCCTCATCAACAGATTGGTAAGAAATGAACCAATTTCTATGTGAGCACATGTGGTGGGAGGCACCTGAATCTAACTACCATTCTTCTTGATATTGTAAATTACTAGAAACGAATAAAACTTGATCAGTCATACGTGAATTTGTTACAGCCAAATTTCCTTCCTTCGTAGAGTTTTCCTCGGATTCCTTTCTCTTCCAGCAATCTTTCTTGAGATGTCTTGTTTTGCCACAGTACCAGCATTTTGCTTTACCCTTTCTGTGTCTTGACTTAGATCAAGAAAAACTTCTCTCATTCTTATTTTTAGTTCAACCTCTGACCAGCATCGCCTCTGAAGTTGAGGTTTCTTTACTAGATTTTCTCCTCAGCCAACAAAGCTCCCACAACAGAGTCATAATCTAAAACATTTGTTGCGCTGAAGCTAATAGAGGTGACTAGATTATCCCAAGACTCAGGCAACGAACACAATAGTGTAATAGCCTTATCCTCATCTTCGAATTTAACTTCCATACTAGTCAATTGAACTATAAGGGTATTAAAGGTATTTAAATGGTCAGCAAATTGTGTACCTTCTTTCATCTGCAAACTATACAACCATATCTTCAAGTAGATTTTGCTTGTCAAGGACTTTGTCATATATAGACTTTCCAACTTTCTCCATAAGCCTGATGTTGTATCCTCTCCTATGATATTAAACAGAACCTCATCCGCCAGACATAAATGAATGGTACTAAGAGATTTTGCACTAGATATTCTCATTCCCATTCATTCATGGTTGTTGGTTTCTTTGACTTTCCTGCCAATGATTTTTGCAACCCTTGTTGCACCAATAAATTCCGCATCTTGAGCTTCCAAAGTTCAAAGTTGTTTTTACCGCTGAACTTTTCAACTTCAAACTTCGAACTCTGCATCTTAGCCATTAGTGCAAAAATCTCCTAATGTCCACTGCTTATAAAATCCTTTTAAATGTGGAGGAATAATAAATAAGGTTAAATGTGGATCCTTAATAAATAAGGTTAAAAGTTAACCACAAAAAGTTTATAATAATAAAAATTTATATATTTTCCATAAAACCTTTTAATAATATATAAAAAGGTTTAATAAAAACTTTTATAAATAAAATTTTTACTCCATAAGCATTCACCTTTTTAACTTATCCACCAGCTGATTCTTTAATTAAAAAAAAAAACTTCTTACTTTAATTAACTCCTCCACCTTTACTTTTCCAAAGAACAATACCTCAAAATTTCCAAAAAGAAAATCATGCCCATTTCCTCACCTCACGCTACCATTGGACTGTGGTGATTTTGCACGTCACGATTCACTTCGAGTGCGGCGAGTCCGCACCTCACGATTCACTTCGAGTGCAGCGAGTCCGCACTTCACGATTCACTTGGAGCGTGGCTATCTTTAAAAATTTACGCACTGTAATACACAGCTGGAGTGCGGAAATTACAGGTTCTCAAACGTGCGTAAAGTGTGAGTAGTATGTCGTCGCACCCTTCCAAAGGAGGGACCTGCGGCGATGTATAAATCAACGCACCTCACAAATATTTTACTTCTACGGCTCCTCCGAATTTGAAGCTCCTCCAACTAGCTCTGATACCACTGTCAGAATTGTAAATGCGGAAAACACAATTCACATATGATAATTAACAATCATACAAATAAGAACACAGGGATTTCACGTGGTTCACCCAAACATTAGGCTACGTCCACCAAGCATAGGCATCGATTGTCTTATTATTCAGATCATGGAGATTAAATCAGATTGGCAAGTTCTCACTCTGTCTCTCACACTCACTCATTATGTTTCTCACACTCATTCATTCTGCCTCTGCGGGCTTACATGAATTTATACATTCACACAAGAAACTGATTATTAAATGCAATCCCTATCCATATTCTAACTTGATCTATTTGGTTGTAACCAACCCAGAATAATAAGATCCAGATCTAATCTGACGTCTCTTCTAAAATGATTCCAAATATAATTTTTAAAGTTATTTGTAATATATACCAAAATTATTCCAAATATAATTTTTATTGTTATTTGTAATATATATGATATATATTTTATATACATTTTAAATTTTGTTATAAATTTTATACTTAATAATTTACTATATATTCATATTTATATATATATTTATATTTATATTTTTTTTTAAGAAAAAGTTATATTTTTTCAATAATTTATTATATTTATATTTACAATTTATTAAAATAAAAAATAACTTTATTAATATATAGTTTCAAAATACTATCACTTTGTTAAAAGTAACTCAATTACTTGAATAATTTCTTTCTAATTACAATTTTACTAAATAATAACACAATTTAAACACTTCTTTAATAATCTTATTTTTTCTCATAAATAATATATAATACAAAAACCCACATCCATTAAAAGATTCATTAGATACCATCTCTAATTAAACTTAATAAAAAACAATTTTAAGCTACACTCAAACACCAAGACCTATAACTCATTATCCACATAAAAAAATATAATTTGGATGCTATAGGAATTTGGAGCTTACACTTATACATTATTAAAGTATATAGTCAAAAAAGAAATTTGAAATATTAGAATTTTATTAATGACCAACAAATGACTACAAAAGTACAGTTTTTGTAATACAAAGTGAAAGTGATTTTGCACTTTGGATATCTAAGCTATCATCAACTAAAAAAGACTTATATCTAAGAATCAAACCAAAAAATTATAAGAAACTAGTCTAAAAAAGAAAATGAAAAAAAGTGTAAATAACTATTACAACAAGACAACATTATGTAAAATCCTACAATTGAAAATTTACTTCAGTAGGTGTTGTTAATGAAGTTTGATTGAGAGTAATCTACGTGCATTGGAACATAAATTGACTCAAGCATCCTATTGTTTTCATTGAGGCATTTAAAAAACAAGTTTTTCCTATTTTGCTTCTCCCTTTTAATTAGTGTGTTGTACTTACATTTGAATTAGAAGCTTAAATGTACTAGGGATCCATGCTTAAACATTATGATTTTCTTATTCATAATCTAAAATGGAATTAGTTAGAACTCTTCATGAAATTTTACATGGATCACAAATAAATAAACAAGATTGATAAGCACTATGGATGGAACTCCATTCTTGAGAACTTGCCATTGGGAGTTAATGAGTCATCTCTATTGCAAATTGTTAAGACAATGACGACTCTACTTGAATTGTATTGGTGACCCTTGAAGATATTCTAACACACAACAATGAACCTTCATTTCCTCATCCTCTAATAGTCCTTGGAAAATTAAAAAAAAAAAAAAAATTGATTTATTGATGGACCGGTATTTCAGGACTCTTACATGACATCCTCATACCATAAATCCATTCATAGTTACCCTTGCTAAAATACCATATGATGTATTGATTTTTCATCCAACAAAAAAAACTCTGGATCTTTGAACAACTTAACCACCTTAATTCACTTCGGTTCCTTTCCCCTTCTTTAGGGGTATGCTAGTTATTCTTCTAAAATCATAATGTTTTGGTTTTGATGTCTACAAATTCATTTTTATATATCATCCCAAATTAATATTGCTTGAAATTAAATGTGGTGAGTTTTTCTTATTTCTAAATTCACAATAAAACATTTTTATGATACCATATATTAACATGAAAATCAAAAGAAAACCAAATTCATTAAAGGTTTTATTTTATTTAACCCCCCAAAATTATCTTTTCTTTCCCAAACCTTTTTTTATCACCATACAAAACAAAACATTTGTAAATAATGATAATAATTGTAAAACGTGTATAAATTATTAGGTAACGGAAGCATAAACGTAACAAGATTTTAATGGCAAAGAAAATAAAATCAAGAACAAACTAGACACATCAGTAATCACACAATTGACACAGTGATTTACGTGGGAACCCAATATGGGAAAAACCACGGGGCAATGATAATCGATATTCTTATTATTCAAGGGAGAATTACAATAGCCAATCACATGCATACAACCATATTGTCCTCACATACACACTACACTCCATTTTATTGTTCTCGCCACATTGCGCATTCACCTCTATGGGTATGCTCGTATATATAACATCTATCACATAGTTACACAAACTGATCATAAATAGATCACATAGTTACACAAACTGATCATAAATTGATCACATGATTACACAACATGTTCATTGTAGTGTGCATGCATGCACATTCTATTTTTAGCCAAAAAAGTTACGTGTATGCATCTACATGGGAAATTAGTTGGCACTTTTTCAACAATCTCCACCTTGACAACAATTAACGTGCTATATCATGCCCGAATTAATTTATCACCTTTTTTGTAAGCCAAGAGAAGCCAAACACCATCACAGCTCCACAAATTCTCTAACAATATTGTTCTTGAACATGTATGCACGATTCACTTCAGTATGGACCATTCTGCCTCCATCAGTAACATGTCTTATAAACCGATGCACTTGTCCCATTTTGATACTTTGGACTGTTAGTCAAATGCACAATGCTTTGACCACCACAGAACACCTCATCCTGTACTTGTACAAACTTACCCAATAGATCCTTGCATTCTTGCAAGACATAACCTGAGGTAGGTCTCCTCTTGTCCAAATCTCATGAATCATAACCAAAGACTAAATCACGGCAACCATTGTAGGTGATACTTGTGCTTGTGTGTTTGAAGCACCCATATCCATGCTCTTCACTTGGTTTTTCCATGTGTCTATTGAAAACACCAATTGCATGTGAAATGTTGACCATTTCCCATCACAATCATCAAACTTCCTACTAGCATATAATACTTGAGACATATAACCATTTTATTTTGCATCAGTTAGGACATAAACCTGAAGAAAACTTACAATGGAAAGCCAAAGGGATTTTACCGGTTTCACATTATTCATACCAAATTTCATGAGTATCTTCACCACATACTTATGTTGTGATAACCAAGATTAACATATTTCTTGTCTATGTGTATTTTCATGTCCAAGATTTATTTTGCTACTCCCAAATCCTTCATAACAAACATCCTAACCAACCGAGCCAACCTGTTGATCTCAAACATGTTTGTGCTTGCTACAAGCATAACATTTAATGCCAAGATAATAAATATACCATAAACACAATGGTTATACTCACATTTTGTAAAATTTGGCTCGCCATGAAGGAATCAAACATTTTGTACTATTTTCCTGGCATGCTTCGGGCCATACAATGATTCTTGAGTTTGCAAACGAATCTTCTTGAGTTTGCAAACGAATCTTCTATTGCAATTCTGAACTAACATTTCTGGTTGTTCCATATACATCCCCTTTTCCAAAAAACTCCTAATAAAACAATTTTAAAATC
Source organism: Picea engelmannii (assembly GCA_009831015.1). Taxonomy (NCBI): domain Eukaryota; kingdom Viridiplantae; phylum Streptophyta; class Pinopsida; order Pinales; family Pinaceae; genus Picea; species Picea engelmannii. The sequence continues at coordinate 27,539 of ML841332.1, read as the reverse complement.
TAGTTGTACTAACTCAAGATCAAGTAACACAACTAGTGTTAACACAACATGAATAGAAACAAGATTTTAACAACTGGTGAGAAAATTTTATGAAAATCAATACCTTCCAAATACCCTTCTACTACCAGTCATGCTTTGAACCTTTCATATTTTACCATGTTTAATTTTATAAAGGGAGATTCATCAAACATTGCATCTTTGTCCGTGATGATTTTGTGGGAAGTAGGATCCCACATTTTGCATCCCTTAACATCATCACCATATCAAAGATCTACATGTTTGATCTAGGTATTACATAGAATGATGATAAAAACATAAGCATCAAAACCGAATAATTTCACATTTGAGTAATTACTAGATGACATGTTCATACCTCTTCTGAAATCTTCCAGTCTTTTGCAACCGATGGTGACCGAGTTACCAGATATCACAACCGCTTTTGTCCACAACTATTGTTGCAACTTGGCATTACTGAACATGCATATTCGATCCCATCTTCCTTGAAATACTTTCCAAGTTTCATGGATATGAACCTAACTTCATCATATATTCTCAAACACTTGATTGACCTACCAACACATCAGCCTTTCTACAAACCCACCTTTCTAACCTGGACACATTGCTCCACCTCAAACTTTGCATTCGAACAATTTTGACCAAATCCAGCCAAACCAACCCAAGTGAACCTTTGTTGTTCACCTCCAGGGACTTCACACTAGAGTGTCAGTGCTCCACCTTAACATGAACATTCCCTTGACCAAATCCGGCCAAGCCAGCCAAGTAAGCCTTCACCGCTTACCTCCGGGCCCATTTACAATGGAGTTCACCAAGATTTTTATAGGCTTCATTACATGCAATCCATGGACACAATACCACGGACTACCCAAAAAACATGCACCTGAAAAACCACGTGCTTTGACCTAAAAAACCAGATTTAACTCAATAACTCTTTCACCGAGTCAAGGTTAACCCAACATACATGCCCCCCCCACATATTCAATCTACCTAAATCTATGTCTAGACTTTTTCATAGGTGACCCAATAAACCAAGGGTATGCATTCCTATCGAGGTCTCATGGACGTATTCTCATTTACATGCAATCAATTATTATTATAACTCCAAAGTAAATACATTTTTTTTCTTCACGGTGACTCAACCATCACCGCTCTTGTTGTTACCTTGTTGTACGAGCAGATCCCGCACCTTGAGCTTCCATAGCTCAAAGCTATTCTTGTTGAATTTATCCACCTCAAATTAGAACTCTACACTTTCGCCATTAACATAAAAAACCATCGAAACCACTACTTATAATAAACCAAGATCTTTATAATATGTGGAGGAACCAATCTTAAAATTCAAGATTGAACCAAAAAAAGTTTATTTCAAAAAAATATTTAATATATATTATTTAAAACCTTTTTCACTTAAAAACAAAACATCCACCTCTTAAAGATGAACCTCCATCCATTTATAAAATCAATTGTGCATAATAAAAAATCAACCAATCCTTTATTAGTCCCTACTGTGCATAATAAAAAATCAACCAATCCTTTATTAGTCCCTACTGGAGGGACTATAGCGATGAGTTCATCGCAAACCATATATTAGTTGCATTTGACTTTTAAAAAATTTGGGAGTTATCTAAAGTTATAGCTTATAGTTTCTATTGTTATATTGAATAATAAAATTAATATTTATTTATCTTCATTTTCATTGGGTATGAACTTGAGGGTCTTATTGCAAACCCGATGGCAGAGTTGTGTCAATGCAGTATTTAATTTTTTGTTTGTGGTTTTCCATACCCGACAGCAAGGTTTTAATTTGTCTCAGTGATATAAACTTTATTTTAAGTGAGAATTTACAGCTTTACTTGTGTATCCATGCAAGATCATGGTACGATGTATTGTCGTCAAGTACCACCAATAAGTTGATAACATGCATCCATTTGCTGACAAGAAAAGACCTCCCCTTGTGGATCTCGTCCTTAAACAATGAATATCCATTTGAAACTTTGTAAGACTCTTGTGTGTATTGTGTTGTCCGAAGCGGGAGGTATTTCCAGGGGTGGGGTTTTTTGTAAGCCCGACACGGTGTTTACGTGCTCAGCCTTTACTTGTCGAATATCTCGGTCTCCTCCTGCTCATGTATTTATGAAGAATCGCTTGCTACCTTGAGTTACAAGCACTGTATCTTAATTTTTTATGCGGTTAATTTTATTTGAAATAATGAATTGACGGATTATATATATATATATATATATATATATATATATATATATAATTTAGAATAATATTTTCATCATTTTAATATTCATATTCATATTAATATTAATATTATAAAAATTATAAAATAAATATTAAATAAACAATTAATAATTAGGGATATAATTTGATGAGTAAATTACATGTGTGGGTTTAATACAGTTTAAAAATTTCTCAATCATTAATTTTTCTAATGGAAGCCACCACATTCAACGTGTTTTTCGCAAAGAAGAGAACACAAGAAATTATTGTCCTTCAAATCCAATTTGCTAAGTGCACAACAACTCCACTGCTAACAACCAAATATTTTGTTTTTGATGTTTTAAAAAACTTAAAAGAATGCACATCTAAAAATTTGGCCTCGTTGCACATACAAACTTTAATGTTTAGAGCCACCAAGCTAGACATGCATTATACGAAGGATGAGGATCAAACAATAAGAACCCAAACCTGAATCAGCAACATTGTCTGCAAGTCTTTACTTCAATGATGCAACGAAAAGAGATTGTTACCATAATTACTAAGACTTTAAGATGGACCAATAACATTAACATTTGTCCACATAACTTTTATATATTTCTAATTTCAAACTTGTGTGGCATGCACTAAGCTACTATGCAACACTTGTTAAATTATGTCTTGTGCTTTATGAAAAACCTCCTTTTCATATCACGATTTCATACCACGAAAAAATATTTTTCATACCACCGGCTTCCAAAGTTATCGCTTTTGCCTTGAATCGTGAGGAGCAATGGTCCACCAGTATCGTGCCTCCCATATACCTCGAGAGCGATGAGCTCCAAATTAGGGATATTACACCTCCTCAAATGTGTAGGGCATGATATTCTTGAGAATTTCAACCGAACTTAAGTTTATGAGTGTATAATCTCCCCCTTTAACACCGCTAGCCCGTGATAGGAAAGAAAATATTGCCCCTCCCTGCAACAAATTCGTTATTTTCCTTATGGTCTACTCGACTTTGATCCAACGATCGACCTTTTGAATCATGTGGGCATTTCTAACAGTCTTCTTTCTCCTTCGCTCTCAGATCCTTCAACTCTGAGCTTTGATACCACTTGTTAGGCAGCGGAAGCATAAACGTAGCAAGATTTTAATGGCAAAGAAAATAAAACCAAGAACAAACCAGGCACAACAGCTATCACACAATTGACACGTTGATTTACGTGGAAACCCAATACGAGAAAAACCACGAGGCAATAATAATGGATATTCTTATTATTCAAGGGAGAATTACAATAGTCAACCACATGCATACAACCATATTCTCCTCACATACACACTACACTCCATTGTATTGCTCTCACTACATTGCACATTCACATCTATAGGTATGTTCGTATATATAACATCTATCGCATAATTACAATCATAAATAAATCACATACTTACACAAATTAATCATAAATTGATTACACAATTACACAACCTCACAACCCGTTTAATGTACATGTATGCACATTGTACCACGAAAGGACAATGTGGTATTCTCCACAAACTTCCAGGAGTTGACACCAGCTAATGGATCGTACCACCTTGAGAGGAGACATAAAACTCGTTTCCGTCATTTTACTTTTATATCTATTTTATTTTATTTATAGTTTTACCTTTAAGTTTTTCTTAGTGTTAGTATAATTTTAATTTAGATTTAGTTTTATATATTTTATTTTAATTTAGTTTTAGTTACTTTTATTTCAGTTTCATTTCACATTTTAATTTAGTGCAAGTTGAGTTTGAAATTATTTACTTCAGTTTGTTTTAAACTTTTGGACTTTTAGTTAATATAATTTTATATTATTACTTTTTAGTCTAGTTTAGTTTGTTTTAATTTTATTTTACATTTACTTTAGTTTAGTTTCAATTTATTTTAGTTTAGTTATATTTTTTTTTAGTTTAAGATTTTGGTTTGGATTAACTTAAGATTTGGTTTTGACATCTAAAAATGGGTTAATGGGTTTATTGTTTAGAATTATAGAGGATTTGGATCTGAAAATCAAGGAGGAAAACAACTGATATGGCTATAAAATAATTGAATACACACTTGAGGGAGGTCGATTCCTCACAGGTGCATTTTTGTTAAGAAGGGAAGGAGGTCGTGCTTGAGGAATAGACATCATGAAAGGAAGATTTTGATGCTAGACAGGAGTATTTATCTTTTCAAAGAGTTTTTAATTCTTTCTTTAACAGAGAATTAGTGGAGCAAGGATAGCCTCGACACTATTGTCAAGCTTTATTTACACACTCTTTCTTCTTGTGGGCTTTTTGTTTGTTAGAAATGTGCTTGTAACCTATGGGGCTAGCATTTTTAACCATTGGCTAAGAAACCACAACCCAAAGTCATCTAATCCGTCAAAATCACCTAGGAATCGCACCTGGCCTAGGCCGCACCAACCATTAACATGGTTGGATTTTTGGGTGTCTCCTCTTGACTAAACTCATTGTAAGGGTATTGAATTCAGGTCGCCTAGCAAACGAAACCCACACCTTAACCGATTGAGCTAGCGAGACTTTACTTCTTCTTGTGGGTTTTGAATATTGTTTAAACTTGTTATTCTTATCAGTTTGAATAAAATTTGAGAACCCGAGTCTTGTTGGCATATTCATTTGTGGTAGTGGAGTTTGTAAATGTTGCATTCTTGTTAATTTACAAATTCTTATACTCTAGATTTATGTGAATTATTTCCATAACTCGTTTATTTGTCAAATTGACTCTATATCAAATGAGAGAGGCATCATTATTATCGAGATTATTTCTATGGTTGATAATCATTGATGTATCTGGGCTTATAGTGTAATAAGCTTCCTAAATTCTTTCTAAAAATATTAGCACTCACCATTCTCATCTCTACTTGATATTTATGTTCATGTCTTAAAAGTCTCAGTCAACAGAAAAGATGTTTATATATGTCAAGATCATATCTTACATAATACTAAAACTTTACTTTGACTTGGTGTAGATATAGTTGTCAAAATCTATTCTTAGTAATGGTGGTTATTGTGCTTCATGATTTCTTGACATGATGAATCTCTTCTAAGTCTTGAGAATCAATTTTTTCTATCTGCACTTTAAATAGTATTTGCTCTCAATAGAGATAGGATGATCCGGAGTATTTCCGGCACAAAATGAGAGCGGAGATATAATAAAGAAATGCACAGAGATTTCACAGATATCCAATAATATAACAGAAATGTAACAAAGATGCAACCATAAACACAGATATACAGTAATACACGATTTCTATTAATGAAAGAAATGTACAGAAACTGTAAAAATACAGAGTGAAAGACTCGCTAGAATGGTGGCAGCTTATCTCTGAGAAGAGATGTGACGGCTACTCGCATTTGCAAGAAGATGATTACAATGAGGCTCTGAAGGCCTTTTTACAATAAACAATAATTCCAAAAACCCTAGACATCCAAAAACCTAACCCTAGGAGATGAAGCGCCAAAAGTCATGTGGGCCCCGTTTGGGTAAGTTAGTACATCAACTTCCCGGGATCGTAACTTTTGCATGCGATCTCTTTTTTAGGCGTATGATAGCCCGTTGGAAAGGTATCGTAGAGGAGATTCATCTAGGGGGCTCAATCACGGATTTGGCTATCATTGAGAAGCTCAATCCCAAAAAACCTTCATTTAGGCCCTCAAAATGGCCCCGGAAGTTAAAACTGCTAAAAATAGTAAATTGTCAAAATTGTCAGAAAATTGTTTTGAGCTAGTTGGAAAAGGTGGGTGGCCACCAATATCCACCTGGATCAATCCTCCCTCCTTAGGAATCAATGGTCTCCATTGCGTTGAGTGCTCGGGGGAGAGGAAAAAGTGTTTGTTGAATCTGAATCTTGGTGAGTTGTTTGCCTTGTTGGAGACGTCATGTTGTTCGGTTTGTGGAAGGCTATCACGAGCATGTGGCTGGAAGGGTTGGACCTTTTTAACCAATCTGGATACATGAGATTATTTTGTGCAAAAGGAATCTTTACACTTTTCTACAATCTTGTCGACCTGTTTCTATTGAATAGAAGGTGCTTGGGCCGAGGTTGTAGTGGTTGCAATATCATTTTGTTCACCTTTTGAATAGATTGTGAAGAAGTTGAATTGTTTAGTATGAGATACCACCTTGTGGCACTTTTTTGGTGGAACATTAGTCGGAACTACCTTTGGTATTCTGTAGAGATGACCCCCCAGAGAAACAATGACACTATGGGGTCGGGACTCATAAACAGCATGGCGTTTCCACATATATGGTTGGCCCAAGAGAACATCACAGACATCCAGTGGGGAAAAATCACATAATACCTCATCCTTGAAGGGTTGGATGCCATATGAAAATTGACACTGTTGGCTGACACAAATATCTCGTCCTTGGCTAAGCCACCTGATGTTGTATGGTTGTGGATGTGGTGTTGTCGACAATCCCAACTGTTTGACGACCTCTGCTGAGATGAGGTTCTTCTGGCTTCCGCTATCAACAATAAAATGCAGCGGGGTCCCCTTCACCCACATATGTGAATGAAAAAGGTGCTCCCCCTCTTCAGGATCTGTTGGTTCTTCTGGTTGAATTGTTGCGATCGCGACAATAGCAGTGGGGTATGCGTTGCTGATCTGTCTTTTACCAATATTTTCAGAATCAGATTATGAATCAGGGTTCGACTCCTTGTCTTTGATCTCGGCCACCAATGATTGTTTTGAGTGACATTCATTGGTGTTGTGTTAGGGGATTTTGTGGAAATCGCACCATTTTCTGGTGTCCTTTGTCTTCCCGTTTGTTAGGGTCGTCTTTGTTATACTTTGGTTCTTGCGTATTTGTAGACCCGAACTCCCATTTGTTCTGGTGCTTAAATTTCTGCTCGATTTTAACAACATATCAATAAGCAGCACCGAGTGATGAGATGTCCAGAAAATCCATTTCAATTTGGATGTATCTATGTAGAGCCCCACGGTATTTCAAAACCAAATGTCGTTCAGAATCTTTGATACCCAGCTTGGTGCGTAAGATATGGAAGGTATTTGTGAACTCTATAACTGCTTGGCCCCTCTCTTGTCGCAGTGTGGTCCATCTCATGTACTAGTCCTCATAGTTTCCAACAAGGTAATACTGTTCCTTTACCGCGTCCACAAAAAAATCCCAAGTGGGCTCAGCCCCGTATATTCCAGACTCCTCTGTGGAACTTTTCTCCCAGTAAGTTTCCCACCAATGTTTGACATGGGGGAGAGCTTTAAGGAGTATGAAGGTGATCTTTTCCCTGTCGAAAAAATGGTGAACAGAGAAATAACCGTCTAGCATATTTAACCATTTGTCTAGGGCATCTGCATCTATCTGACCTTCAAATATGGGAATATCAATACCTTGAAAGGAGAGGTGCTTCCAAAGTGGTTGTTTGATGAAGATGCACCTATTTCTATCGGCAGGCATTGAAGTATGTGAGAAAAATTCTCCATCATTTCGTCCCTTTGTCGCGTGAGAGCTTGCTCAAGCAACAGATTGATAGGATCATCTGCACCGTCGTTTTTCTTTTCTTCCGCCATTGAGGGTTTCTTGGGCATGCGAGAGAGATTGTCTTCAAGAGAGACAATCTTGAGACCCAACTTGCTATACTGGGACCTCGTCGGGGCCATGCACTGAAAAAACGATCAAGAGTAGCCTACTTTGATACCACTGATCTAGATTATTTTCGGCACAAAATGAGAGCGGAGATATAATAAAGAAATGCACAAAGATATCACATATATCTGTTGGCAATTTTAGTTATCAGAAAGCAAATCAGCGTATACTTGTCATTGATGGCAAGAACGTGTGGTCGCAGTGATGAAAACAGCATTGAATAACAGCGCAGTAATAATCGAGAGGAGAAGAGTCAGTGACCGTAGGAT
>ML841329.1:8816-28496 GCA_009831015.1 Picea engelmannii | reverse complement strand
AGGGAAATTTAATTAAAAATTAATTAATTAAAAAAAACTAACCTAGACTCGACGGAATTCCGCGAAACTTTCTATGATGTCTTGCATGGTCATTTACAATGAATTCCCTATATAGTTAACCAAAACATAAGCCCACTGGAACGCCGTTCACCACTTTGGAGGACATATGTAAAGTGTGAGGGAAAAACTTGAGGGAAATCAGTAAGGTTGAAAAGCCCACTGATAACCTGAGGATAAAAAACCCTCGGTGAAAGGAACTCTCCCAGTGAACCGATGCCAAGGTAACTGACCTAGACATGACTCATGCAGAGCTATTACATTATTAACCCACGCAGGGGTGTGGAAATTCTAATTACAAAAATAAGTGTTGGGCCAAACATAGCCCTGTAGAACCAAAAGTCTTCAACAACACTGCATCTGATGATGCATCTCTTCATGGCACATGAGTTGACCACCGGTGCTAAATGGGCGGTCAACACCTTCCAAGCACCAAAATTTGCTGCCCCATCAAGTCTGTCCTCAACTCTCAAACCAATAGCCATTAACCCTCTTTCTGTTGAAAATAACAAATTCAAAAATCTGCCCTGTGAAGTGACTGTTGTCCCAACTTTCTGTCTGCTGAAATCTCTGCTTCCTTTCAACTTAGCTCTGATACTATGTTAATTTATTTTTTTTCAGACCCCAACTCAGTTTCAATCTCGCTGATTTTTCAGCCAATGTTAAATGCCCAAACCCAGTTTTATATCAACATATAAATACACAGCAAAAATTAAACTTCAGAACTGAAACATGAGGATTCTGAACATCGTTTTCAACGCAGAAATAAAATATCAGAAGCATGCAAAACTCAAAAAATTTATAGACAAAGATTTTTGGTCTAACTTCGACCCTGGAAAAACCCACAAGGGGAAAACCAGTGAGAGAGGGCTTTTTATTATTTATGAGCTTCTGAAGAATTTCTTTTACAGCATATTCATCTTCAAAAATTTACACAAACTTATCTGGACTTTCTTTCGCAAAAAATCCTTCTGAACAATCCTGGAAAATGCTCCTCGATTTCTGTGCCAGAAATCCGTACAACTGTACGGCTGTCCCAACAATTAATGCTGTACGGACTGTCTCGAAATTCATGCCAAAACTCTGCTAAGACTGTACGAAATATGCAGCAGGAACAACTCCTTGAAAAACGTGCTGTACGACCCTCGAAATTCGTGCCAAAACTGTATGGACTGTACGGAAATACACCCAGAAATTTATGACAGCAGTTACCTCGATTTTTGTGCCAATAAATGGTTGTACGACAGCCTTGGGATGCATGCCAAACTTCTCAGAAATTCTTTTGCTATCTCCCTCGATTTTTGTGCATGAAAAAATGGCTGTATGACCTCTAGAAATCCGTACCGTACGGTCTGCATTCAACGCTGTACCCTGTCTTGAAATTCGTGCTAGCTTGCTTCCTTGGGATGCATGCCCAACTCTACAAATGCTACCTCTTCTTCAGCTCGACCTCTCTCTCTTTCTCTCTCAACAAGAAAAATGAATGAACAACCCACAATGGGTGCGCCCTCTTGCCCTAATCGACCTCGTGAGGGAAGGTGAGGGGTTTTCTAATCTAACGGTTGAGATTAGATTAGATGAGTGGCTGAGATTTGATGTCTCTTCACTCACCCTCACTTTGGTCATAAAGTCACCTTTTAATTTGCATCTCACAAATTAAATGACTAGGACCCACATTAGGCACTTTCTCCCCCTTAGGCGCCTAGGGAAGAGAAACACTTGCCTTGGTACTTTATTTAATTAAATTTTTTAACAAAACCCTAATTTTATCTTTTTTGGGTGACGTCATGCCCCTCCTAGGGTGACGTTAGCCTCTTTGCTGGAACGCTAGCCCTCCAAGTGAAATGTTGGGGCTCAAAACCCCTCAGGAACTGCCACACGTGCCAACCCAGACCGTCCTCAAGTTGGACACCTCAACTGGGTGACGTCCAGGTTCTGAATGATGACGTCGAGGGTCTTCAAGGGCCAACATCATGGTGGGAGGACAAGCCCCCTTGGGTCCAGGCCTGCCAGGCTGTTTTTGGTGGAACGTCCTCCTCACTCTCTAGTGCAAGCCTCTAGTATATGTCTGCCTCTGGCTGGGGTCTCAGGCTCTCAGCATCCATCCGGTGGGCCTTTACCCCTATAGAGGTCCGAGCTAATCATCTCCCCATGTGTACCTGTCCGTCGGGCATGGTCCTGCAGCAGCAACAAGTACGCCCTCCATGGGCTCATAAGTCACAGGTATCATAGCAATGTCAATCACATCTAATAATCAAGTTATCTAAACATGTGCATAAAACCCCCATTTCCTAGACAAGTGCTCAAAGACGTTATGCTACTCTACAAGCCAGGTTCAAAGAGGGTTTCAGGAGGTCCTATTTGGCCGACTCTCCTTAGATGTGGGATGTTTCCAGGTGAAGACTAATCTAGGTCATGTAAGTGCATGAGATGGTATGGGGATGTTTGGGCAATGGGTGCAGTGATGACAGGGAAATGTATGGCTTACCTGTGGGTGCCACCGAAGAGGGTGAGCTGCACCTTTTCATGGATGCAAATGTTTCCAAGCCCATTCAATGCCTTTTTACCCTTTTTATCTTATTGCTTTTTCTTTCAAGAGAATAGCTGGGGGACACTGCCCTGGCGTGGTGACCAGTGGGGACAGCGTTACCCACAAGCATTTCACAGAGATGAGAAGGCTGGCTCGTGATGAGACCCCCTTTCTCTTGGCTATGCCACCAAGAGCCACTACTCTGGCGTGGTGACCAGCTGAATGGTAGTGTCATACTGCTACATGCCCATGGACCTAATGGGCTGGCTCATGATGAGACCCCCTATCCTCCAACTAGGTCTTGAGTTTATTTATTATATGGGTCCCTCCTTTTCTTACTGAGAAGCATTTTATTGCTTTCTTGGGGATCCCTGGGCGAAGCATCTAAAGGTTTTGTTCTTTTGGCTCTTATCTTTTGCCAACTACTTTTACCCTCTGGGCCTTTAGCCCATTCTTCCCACAAGGCAAGGTACAACCCTTTGCTAGCTTGGCAAACCCAATGCCCAAACCAATGTAGGGGATGGATGAGATGGAAGATGATGAAAAGTGATAAGTATGGTGGGAATGGACGATGGCCTTTCATGAACCAACCCGATGGCAACTCATTCCTAAGGGAACCAACTTGCTAGGGCATTCTGTCATCCCCCCAGGTATGGACAAGTCAAAAGGCATTAAGTCCAAGCACACATCATGCACATATTCAAATGTTTTGAGAATCAAAGTGACACATACCATGATACCCAGACTCATTACCTCATATGGAGCAAGACCCATTGCTGCTGAAGGACCAGGCCAATGGGATGGATGCTGCTGCTGCTGACAGGATGGAGGTGCTGAAGAGGAAAGATGGGCTCTCCAGGGCTAGGCTCAAGTCAATATGGCTCTCGGTACTCTATGTCTAGGACCCGTGGGCCTCGAGACATAATCTCCTTAGTTATCCCTAGGCTAGGGGATAGCAAAACCCTATCCTTTGTTCCTCTCGGTCTGACTGACCAGAGCCAGGTTCTCCTCTCCATCTTCCTGTTTGCTTGCTTTAAACTTGTCTAGAGTCTCTTCCTGGATGCAATCATCCCAAAGCCTTTGCCAATATGGAAGCTTCTCCCGAGCACAAATCCCCTTGACAAATGGCTCCCATGACTTGGTGAAACCATTCAATGCCACTTTCACAAGTTTTTCCTCATCCACTTTCTGCCCAATGGCTGGAAGTTGATCACGTGTTCGAGTGATCCTCATGAAGTAATTGGTAACATTGTAAGATCATGACATCTAGATGGATTTGAGCTTGTTTCTTAAGATCATCTTCCTGCTCAAGTTATCACTCTGAAACAAATCCATTAGAGCCTTGAACATCTCTTTGGTCGACTGCTTCTCTGCCACATGAGGGATCAAATGATCCTTCATGGCATCTATGATGACTCTTTGGGATTTGATGTCCTTCTTATCGAGAGCCACCTTCTATGCTGCATATTTCGGTGTAGGAACAACCTTTTTTGTGACCTTCCATAGGTCATGCTCCTTCAAGAGCAAGGTCACCCTCGCTTTTCAAGAGAGAAAGTTAGATGCTCCATCCAACTTACCTTCAAACCTGAGACGAGCCATTTCTATTTCTAGATCTCCAAAGAATTATCGTGTGCTTATTTTGTCAAGCACCAAAAATTGATCCGATCTCCTTTGTTGGTATCTCAGACCCCTGCCTAGAATTCTGCATTGCTCAACAAACCATCCGACACTTCTGCTCTGAAATTTTTTTGTTGCTCGGATTTGTTGCCTGATGCCCAGACTTGTTGCTCGTCGTTGTTTGCACTTTGCCCGGGGATGCTCGCAACTTGTCTGGGGCTGCTCGCGATTGTTTTGGGGCTGTCTGTAGTAGTTCTCGAGTTTCCCGCGACACCTCGTAGTTGCTTGCAACTGTTTTGGGCTTGCCCGTGCACGTCGTACGACTGTATGACAACCCGTACACAACTCGACTACGATCTGATCTGGCTGTCCTTGGCTATACGACCTGCATTTTTTTTTTGTTTACTGGGTTTTCCTTCTCCCGCTTGTTGTACTGCTGTCCCTGCAAGAAATCATTGGATTTGTGCACCCTTTGTTCCCTCCTCAGAGATCTAGCTCTGATACCATGTTAATTTTACTCACCCAACACTTGGTAAATTATTACCTAGCAAATACTTTGTTGTAATTTACTTATTACTGCATAATTATTGAATAAAAAACACAGCTAAGTTTTAACGATTTAAATAAATAAATCAGCGTAAGCAATAAATAGGAAACCAAAAAGGGCTCCCATCCTGGGAAAATGGCCCCTCTGAGGAAAAATACAAACAACAAAATAGTTGATCACACCTCAAGATCTGTCCTTCGATCTTGCTGGCCACTACTCCTTTGCTGTCCCTTGCTCCCTTCCTATGACCCTGCACACTTGGATGAAAGTCCTTCTCCACCCAATCAATGAGATCTCACTATCTTACTCTGTGTGTGTCTCCTCCTATCGCCTTAGCTGCCTTTTATAATGTTGAGTTTACCCTGAATCCAAAACCCTAGATCTCCTAAGTGATTAATGGTTGAGATTAGTTCTCACCAATACCTGAGATCAATGGCTAAGATTTAATTTAATTCACTAATGCCAAAAACTTAGGCATTTCATTAAATTAAACTCAATTAATTATAAAAAGGCATTTGCTTTAATAATTACTTTAATAAAGTGAATTTCCTAAGTCTTGAGAGGTATTAATGACGACTTCTACATGTTAGACACAAAACCAATGTGGAAGCATCTGTCTGATGCTACAAACATCAACATCAATGTACTTTCAAAACCACCCCTTTGTACCAATTTTTGCCTTATGGCGTTGCTCTTCCAACTTGTCCAATAATTTCTTGTTGATGTATCTCTTCCAAGTTAGGAGCTTCAAGGGTTCTTCTCGATGATTCTCCCTTTTTGGGTCTATCTCTTTGTGGTTTTTGTTCTTTTTTAGAGGGTGTTCGTCTTGTCATTTCCATGGTTTTCGTAGTTGGGTTCCTCCTCCCTTTGATACCAAAAGGGATTCTACGAATTCATTCCTCGACTAATCTTTTTTTTTCACCGAAATAGAAATCGTATTAATTCAAAAGGCCACAACTGAAGCATGCATCAAATTACATAGAGTTGGTTCTTGATTTCCTTAGCAAAACAAGATCTGTTGTTGAGGCTTAAAAACCTAAATTCAAGAATTGCTAGCCTAGTTTGCTAGATGCCCAAAAGAGCTACATTCCAAAATTTCTTGCATGAGTATACTTGCACAAATTACTTGCATAACAAAAGACAAAACAATACATGATTATATTGGATTGTAGGCCTGACTTCTTGTCACCATTGGTTGATGGAGATTTCATCTACTTTCCTACTATCATCCAAATTTGTTTTACATTTGTTGTAGTCCTTATTGTTCCTGCTAATCCTAGATTATCTTGATTTCATGGTTCTGCTTTTTCCAGTGCCTCAACTTCTTCAGCTTAGTCTGCCCAAGTTATTGTTGACAGTGAGCTTGACTAACTCCGTGTTCCCTGCCCAGAGTTGACCATGAGCTTAACTAGCTTTGTGTTCGCTGCCTTGAGTTAAGAGAGACAGGTTTGTCTTTCTCATGATTATGAGTGACAATTTCTTGCGATTCCAGTTTCGGCCGGATCAAAGGATCTGTTTGCAATGGTGTTCCACTAGGTTGCAAGAGCAACTCACGATCTTCCTTAGAGCTGACCCACCAAGTTGATTTACATTGATGCTTCATGTTCTTCCTAGGTCGTTTGGGGCATTGTGTTGCAATTTGTCTCGTTTCAAAACAAGCTTTCCTGTCAAAATAATCCAACTTCTGCGACCGAGAATAATTTTTTCCTGTCAAAATAATTTCTACTGGAAACTCTTTGCTGAAATCCAGTTCCACGCATATTCGGGCATATGTTGTATTGCTATGCCTCTTTCAGTTTCATGACTTGCAAAGTGGAACTTTCCTTGAGTTGAACCAATGGCTCGAAGAGAGGGTAAACCCCAAAAATGCAAGGGTAGATTTGGGAGTCTCACCCAAACAATCGCCGAAGAAAGAATATTAGTCGTAGGATTGAAATAAGGAGACTAGGGTTCATGCACAGACTTGAGTTTCCCCAAAGCCATGGACTTGAATTGAGAATCAAATCCTTGTTTTCTACATTGTCGAATATAATGATGAAAAAACCCTTTGCACAAGGGTAGATGAAGGCATCCTCTTCAATCACTGGTTTCAAAGAGCTTGAAATCCAGTCATGAAGATCAACTAAACGGGGCCAAAACCCTTTAAAGCGACAAACCAAACCATTAGATCCGAAGAAATTTGTGTCTTCTTTAGCATCTGACCCCATGGGAATGGTCAAAGCAGGGGCTTCCTAAACCAGAAAAGAACTGAAAGGAGGAGGACGGGTAAAGGCCTCTTTATGAACCGCGTCCTTGTAAGATAGCCCACCCTGAATACCTGAAACTTCACCACTAAGGCTGCACGCGGATGGCGCACCAGGGGGCCCATTCAGGGCAAATCCGTAGATCCCATTGCTTGTTGAAATTGTTGACCCAACGAATGCCATTGGAGGTTCTTGAAAGATCTGGAGCTACGTGTGGCTAGGGTTAAACCCTAGCTGCAACGCCTTGCATAGGAGAGGCATTGCTTTGCTTAGTTCTAAAATGAAGACTTCATTGGCAACCAATCCTAACAACAACTAAATTTTGAAGGACATGGGGGTGGGCTTTGATCCACTTATGTGTGCACAGGTCACGAGATCATTTAATATTAATCTCTCCAGGTGCAACCACACATTCGACCACTATCTCAAGTTATCCCATGGCTCCAGGAAAAGCCCGCTTTGGAATTGAACCTTGCCCAATGGTGAAAACTCCTCGCCTTCTACCATTGGATCCAACCCCTTTGGGCATTCCTCGACCAATCTTAAGAGGTTTGAAGCTCCTTCACATGAGCAAGAGCTTCATGCTTATTCCTTCGGCTTACCTAATTCTTTGGAGCAGCATTAGCAAGAGCTTCAGGCTTATTCCTTTGGCTTGCCTAATTCTTTGGAGTAGGCTTTTGCTTCTCCCTGTGTAATCTCTGATAAAAGAAGTTGTTCTAATTTTTCTTTGCTGTAGTGCTAATGATTATCTTGATTATCTTAAGATGGTTGTCATTCCATGGTTCTTTCAAGCGGAGCTTCTCCATTAATGGTTATAATCTAAGGTGATCTTTGCCACCTTTGAAAAGGTGGCAAAGTAAACACACTTTTATTACCAAGGAGACGGTGACGAATAAAACTTGCCATCTCTAAAGAATTTTTATAATCCCACGGGGTCCAAGACTTCCCTTTTTCCCAAGAAAAAGAATCCTAACTTTTATTCAAAGAATAAAAGGAGATTACACTTCTCATGTACTGTAGCACTAATGGATAAAAAAAGAAGCAAGATTTTTAATAAATAACTGGAAACGTGTTCTCCAGTAAAGTGTTTGAAAAACAGGCCTATTCTCCTATACTACTTGCGTCCAGGCCTCCATACAGTCTTGTACAGTCCAATATATTACATCAAAAATGGAAAACATAGTTATAAACTGCTCTATCATCTCGTTATAACATCAATCATCTGAAAAACTTTAAGCCTGGAATATTTCCAATCGAAAAAGAAAAAACAGAAAAAGACAGTATGCTAGTAAACACTGATCATGATCTGGTCAAAATAGAAGAGGAAATACCAACACTGAATTCAATCACGTCCCAAAGACCTTCAACAATATGTTGACCCTCTTTTGAAAGTTTATCAACATCTTCATTCAACTCTCTAAAGATGTGTGAAAAAGTAATAAAAGAAAAAGAGTCTGTTATCATCTTGAGTTGATTGCCCAATGGCCCGAGACAAATGTTAGGGATTTGGTTAACTCCCTTCATCTAGTTAACCACCAAAGATGAGTCTCCAAAAATCTGAACTTGAAAAATATTTGTCTCTGACCAGAGTCAACAATAACTTTAAAGCTAGCAACTATGCATAATTGTTGCAGCCAGAACCTAGACCGGCCTTAAACATTGATATAATGGGATATCCGGAGAGGTTTTTCTCACTCCATCGAAAAATCCCCAGGCTTTTGACTTGTCAATTAACAATGCCTCCACAACCCATGGAATCCTTTGTTTAACTTATACGGTGATGCCAGATACCATTTTCGAAACTTGTGAGAGAATTCGAAAGGTGGGAATGTTCTCATCTTCAAAAATTTGTGCATTTCTAGCTAACCAAATTCCCCAGATGATGAGGCATGTCAATGCCCTGAGATCTTTCAGTTCCTTTTTAGAAAACCATTGCTTTAGACATGCCTCCACCGGTGTTTCTTTCCAAACATTTTGAGAACTTGTTAATTTCTCTGCCTCTTTCCACAGTTGGAGTGCATAAGGGCAATGGATTAACAAATGTGGAATATTTTCTTCTTCCTTTTTGCAAAGCATCCATATTCTTGGAACTCGATGTTGGCGCCTTTGTAGTACCTCCTAGGTTGGTGCCTTTCTCCTTAATACCAACTAGAGGAAGACTCAGGGTTTTTTTTAGAGCCTTAGGCTTCCATATTTTGCTGCACCACCAAGGAGGGTCTTGTGAACTGTATTCAAAACATTGTTATGTAGCCAAGCCTCGTTGTATACTCCCCTATGTTCTTATTGTTTTCCCAAGCTAGAGTGTCAACTTCATCCTTCAACCTTATATAATACTTTTTCAAATTGCCAATATATGTAAGACCACAGGTTTGCAAATTCACCATCTAAATCAATAGAACTGGCATATCTCCATTCTTGTTGCCACGAATTCGTGGTAATTGGATCTTCCACCTGGTTTAAAATATAAAAGTTTTTTTCGTGCATCTCTTCTATTAAGACTATTGGCAGCCTCAACCCTTCTCCACATCCCAAAATGGAATCTGGGCCTATTTTGACTCGATCTCCAGAACTAACCTTCCATGCCAAATGCACCCCAATTATTGGAAATGCCTGAACCAAGGTCTTCCATTGAGCATAAACATTTTTAATACATTTCCTTGGCCTTCTGATTCAATCTAAGCCCCAGGCCAGATATATTTTTGATCAATCATTTTCCTCCATAACCCGTCAGTAGTTAGGGCTCGCCAAAGACTTTTGGCTGCCAAGGAACTGCCAATATTCTTCAACCCCGACCCACTCTTTTCCTTTGGTCGGCCTATAGTTTTCCATTTGACTAGTGGAAATTTCTCTTTTTCATACTTTCCAGACCAAAAAAATTTGAAGCAAATCTTCCTTATCTTTTCAAGCACCCCTTTAGGAATATACACCATAGAAAGCCAATACATTGGAATAGTCTCCAAAATAGATTTAACTAAGGTCAACCTGCCATCTATTGAAAGCCATCTATTGCACTAAATGTTAATCCTCATTTCCATCTTTTCAATTAGCGAACCCCAATCCTTTTTTACATACCTATTTTGGCTTGAGGGGAAAGCCTAAGTATTTAAATTTTAAAGCCTTCCTGAAAATCTAATAATTTGAAAGGAAACATCCTAGACAGTTGAAACTCTGATTCCTCCTCTAGACCATGTAAATAGATTGTAGATGTTCGAATATTTAGTTCCATACTAGTGGCAATGCCATAGGTGTCCAAAATCTCCAATAACATCCTAGCATCCTCGTCATTTCCGTGAGAGAATAATAAAACATCATCAACAAATAACGAATGTGTTAGATTGATAATTCTACCAATTTTGATTTTTGAATTAATTCCTCTTCTTTTTGCATCCATAATGGCTCTACTCAAGCCTTTAGGTACTAACAAGAAGAGCAAAGGGGATAAGGGATGTCTGTCTAATACCTCTAGATGGCTTGAAGAAACAAAGATGCAGAACCATTAATAAGAATGGTAAAAGAAACATAAGAGATACACCCCATAATCCAGGATTCTATCGGATAACTAAATCCCACATGCAGAAGCATCAGCATAAAATATAACCAACTCACTTTGTCATAAGCTTTGGACAGATCGAATTTCAGAACCATATCTGGGAGCTTTCTTGTCTTGATGGAATGCGACACCTCTTGTGCTGCATGTATGGTCTCAAATCTCTGCCTTCCAGCTAGGAATCCAAATTGTTCTTGAGAAATGACTTCTGAGAAAACCTTTTTTATTCTTACTGCCAAGATCTTGGCAATAATTTTATACACACTATTGTATAATGAAATAGGTTGAAACTCATCAATGGAAGTTGGTTCTTTTTCTTCTAGATTGGTGGTAAAAAGGTAGAATTAAAAGCTCCCAGAACCTTACCAGATCTCTTGACTTCCGCAATAACTCTAAGCGAATCCTCTTCCACCAAGTCATAAAAACCAATATAGAACTCTACAGACGACCCATTTGGCCTCGGGCTTTTACCCTTTTTCAAGCGTGCTAAAACTGTTTTCAACTCCTCTTTGGAAGTCTCCTCCATCATCATGAGATTGTCTTCCTCTGAAACAGAGCTAGGAAAAAAGGAGGTTAGTTTCAAAACTTCTGCAATATTTATCTGATCCGGCTCTTTGTAGATGGATTGAAAATGAGAAACTCCTAATGTTGCTAGCTCTAGGAAACTATTAACTGATTTCCCTAATCCATCTTGCATTTCCAAATAGTGTTCATCCTTTTTCGATGATTAGCGAAGTTATGGAAAAACTTCGTGTTCTCATCGTCCTTCTCAAGCCACGCAACTCTACTCTTAATTCTCCACTTAGCCTTTCTCCACTCGAGTAACCTTCCCTTTGATTCTAGATTTTGTAACCATAGCTTCTGCTCTTCATTGAAAAAGCTATCCTCATTTCTCTCATACGTCTCACTTATCTTCCATTCCAGAGAATCCTTCTTCTTTGTTTTATTTGAAACCCATGAACCCACTGTTTTTTTGACCTTCCTTGAAGCTTTTGCAAATTGAAAACTCATTGACTCCCTAGAGTTCACATAAAAGGGACCCATTCCTTTTTGACCTGGTCACGGAATTCTCCCTCCTCCAACCATTGATGATTAAATTTAAAAGGACTGGTAGGCTTATTTCTGTAATGTCCCCACTTTGGGACATCATCACAATGCAGAGGTTTATGATGACCAGAGTAGCCAGATGGATGTTATAGCGAGTGCAAGGATTATTGAGAGGCATTGTGGGGTCCAGCTTGCATTACTCATCCTATTTCATCATTATGAACCATTCCGCACAGATTGGCTTTGGTTCCATGGCATTCCGACGATTTCCAGGGTTTTGAGTATTTTTGGTTGTAAGTCAATTAAATTCACTGAAGAGGTCATTTTGGGCACTATACTTGGAGGAACCTCTCAGTGTAATAGCTCATTGGAATCGGGAGGAACAACACTACAGGATAGGATGACGAGAAGTGACTTTCAGTTGCCAGGGAGGCCACAAGGAGAGATAAGGTGTTTTTCAGAGGTAAAAAAGTTAATTAATTAATTAAAGTGATTTAATTAATTAATTAAATATTAATAAAATGAAAGTCACTTTGGAGGGACAAGCTGAGCAAAAAGTATAAAGGAAAGGCAAGGGCCTCTACTCATTCATTGATGTATGATCATCTTTTGATATTTGGCTTTTAGCTAGTGAGCCCAACATTGGGGGTTTTGAGTGTTTTGACTTAACAAACCCTAGAGGACGATTCAGTGGTGAAAGATTCCACCTAGCTTGTCCCAAGCTTGGTCTCGGAGATGCAATACTCTCCCACACCATTCCAGATCTACTCAGTGGCAGGAGGATTCTACATCAGTTGCAGGGGTAGAGAGAGAGGGCGCACCATCCATTGAGGGAGGATTCGTCCTAGCTGAGGAGAAGTGATTTTGGGAATTCTAGGTATTGGGTTTCCTTTGTAGGTGTCATAGCATTATTCTTGGTGGACTCCGGAGGTGTTTTGGTGGTGGATTCATTTGTATTGAGAGGGACGATTTCCCAAGAGGAGGGCGCACCACATCTTGGAGGATAGCTAGATCTAAGGATCTAGTAGGTATTTTGCCTAGTTGAACACTTGGGTTTTCATTGCCGTGCCCCGATCTATCATTCTAGTGCATTGGTGGAGCTGCTGGAGGTCTCTAGGAGAGAGGCCAAATTATTAGGGTTTTAGGCATCTAGGGGGGGCGCACCATACATGGGAGGAGGTTCAGATCCATAGGGTTTGAGAGAGACCTTGGAGATTCGGGCACCTGGGTTCTTGCCATCACACGATCTACTGTTTGGCATATTTCTTGGGGTGATTGGACACCTTTGGCAGCAGGGCCGAATTGTTGAGGAGCTTCATCTTTCCAGCAGGATGTGGCATCATTTAGTTAGGGCTTTGGCACTTCATACGGCCAGATCTATTCTTGTCTTGATCTTCATTAGATATTTGGCCTTTGGAGGCTTGTGGCATCTTCGATTGGAACATTTTGTAGCAGCTCCTATCTTCTATTGTCTATCTTCTTAGCCATCTGTTGAGCATTCCAGATCGACATCTTCATTGTAGCAGGTTCTTCTATTTCATGAATAAAGGTAGATTTGAGATGTTTTGGCTTGTCTATCATATTGCATATGGTTGAGGTATGTTCCAGGATTGTATCTTCTTGTCTATTGCTGCAAACACACATCTAAATCATCAACTAAACCCTAAGGCCGAAATCAAGAGGCCATCCTGCAAGTAAACACATGTAAACAAGTAGATCAACAAAGTGTTTGACGAAATACCACATCCAACAAAGTTTAAAAAGACACCCAAAACCGTGATGTTCCTTGCATCTTGGCTTGGGAACCTTACAATGGTATCAGAGCTTAGATTCCTGCCAGCTAGTGGGAATTAACACATGCATGCAGAGCCATAGAGGGGTCTTCCATAAGAGGAGATGAATATTGTTAACAGGATTGAGGAGTGTGAGAGGGAATATGAAACCATCAATAATTTCAAAGGGCTAATAACATTCCAATGGTTCCTATCCTATAAAAATCCTAGTTGGAGCAAAAAGAAGATTGCATGTTGGCTCAAAGAAAGGGAGGAAATCAGAGCAGCCTTTCGAAGGAACCCCACGCCCATTAGAAACCCCACACCCATTAGGAGCATGCAGCTTTGCTACAGTTGCAAGGTGCCTTGGGAACCAGATCATAGGTGTAGGGGTAAGGGTAAGAAGCATATTATTGAGGTGCACTATGACAGTGATGATGAGGCATATGAGGATGGATCGATTGATGCTTATCTGGAGCAGTCCGATGATGAGAGTGACTCTTGCACAAGGACTAGTGATAGTGACTCTTGCACAGAGGATGATGATTTTAGCACGCTTGAGGAGGATAGTGACCCTTGTATAGTAGATAGACAGTCGGGTGGATAGGTTGATAGCACCAGTACTTCAATAGACATATCACATGGTGTTGATGACCTTACACCCCAGCAGAGTGGTGGCACTAGTGAGGACTCACACGTGTTAGCACCTACAGATGACCAACCTCCTATGGTGGTAGTGACACATCTGTCGTCTTTTCAAACATCCATGATAGCCACGTCACAGGAGGATATCGGTGGCATGTCTAATATGATGGAGGAGCCTTGTGTGAGGGATGCACACCATGGACGCAGGGATCCACAGATCCAGGAGGAGACACAGGACGTGTAGATAGTTGATCCTACACTTACAGATCAACATGAGGAGATTGAGTCGCACCTTTTGGAGACTCCATTAGTTGAGCAGATTGTGGATGCTGACAGGTTGATGGGACACTCACTTCCAGGATCGGCCTGCATTGATGAGGATGCACTCTTTAGCAGTCAGGATGACCATAACACGTGTCTGGATACATCTATATGGGATCGCGCAGATGATAGTAGTAGGTTGAGTGTGCAGGAGGATACGGCTTCCCATACAGGATACATTGTGATTCATGGGGAGATAGCATCTAGTGATGGGGTGCAGTGGCATAGAGGAGTACCCAACAACACAGTAGATAGTGGACAGTTCAACATTTATCTTATGCAGAGGGTGTTTTTGGGGATTTCGGGGTTGACACTAGCGGGACTGACACTAGTGGTGAGGGATATGAAGTGGCACCTCAGCATGACTATGATCAGGAGTCACACTACTTGACAGGACAATTGAGAGTTAGTGAGGATATGATCATGGCAGCCATCGGGCGCATTGATGACATGCATGTGTTGATGGCCGATTGTTGCTGGAGGGCATCAATAGCACATGATAGTTCAGATGGGCATTTTCCAGAGATGACTTTCATACTCTCTTAGAGAGAATGTCTGTGATGAGGTCCGACTTCCAGCAGTTGTTGACAGACAGGGACTACCTAATGGGGATTGGCGAGATGTATCACAGAGCCTTGGGGGAGCAGGAGTTGGAGGTGGATCTACTTACTCAGGAGTTGGAGAGAACTCGAGGATTCTTGAGAGGCACACAGACAACCCTTCAAGAATCAGAGTCCAGATCAGAGGAGTTCCTTGAGGAGATTCGTCAGAGATCCACTTCACCTATCTTGGTGGACACCCAGATACATCATTTAGTCACATCATTGGAGGATGTTGGTGGTCTGGCAGAGGAGCACCAGTTGATGGAGGAGTCTGAGGTGTGCACAGGATCACTGATGAGTATGGAGAGTTACGGTCCAGGGGCGCATGAGAGGATCTTTGAGACAATCAGGCACTCACCTACACATGGGGGCTCCAGAGCCAGGGGAAGTTTTGATGATACTTCCATTTGTGTCCCGAGAGGGATTCACCTTTATGTAGAGGTTGATCTAGTAGTACACCCATGATCCATGATGTTGTAGGGGTATACAAGAGACTACCTGAGTATGTAGGAGCATACAGTGGTGATTGATGGCTCATAGAGACATGCAGAGGTTTACAGTGAGATCCAGAGGGGTGTATTGATGTGCAGGGAGGAGACACACTTCGGGGAGCATGTAGATGCTCCTCCTTTGCAGCAACACATAGTTATGAGAGATCACCTTCGCAGTATCAGCAATTGCATGGGAGATGAGACATGGAGAGTGGTTAGGCCAAAACCACTTGACATGAGTGCATTTACGCCATACAACAGGGCAGAGGTGGGCCGTGATGGGTAGACAATTGAGGCTTTGTGTGTGATGATGAGCATCATAGGCCAGATGATAACAATTGAGCACAAAGGGCTTCAGACAGTGATCAGTCTGACACAGGAGCAGCCAACAGAGTTTAGAAGTGATAAACTTCCAAGTTTGCCATGGGATCTGGGAGTTCACTTGGTTAGCAGTATGTTTCACTACATGATAACCTAGGTTGCGCCAAAGAGCTACATACTCCACTAGGGGTTGATTTGGAGAGGGCCCGCAGGTTTTTGTCTGATAGAGCGAGGCAGTTTTTCATTCTTGATCATCATGATCGAACATGGAGGTAGGTGGACAGGTACTACTTCTACAGAGACATTTTTACAGGTACAGTTTCTGGACAACAGGTCCAATGGTCGCATGGATTTCAGCTTGAGGATCCAGGAGTGGAGGATCTAATATACATACAGGGAGCAGTCAGGCAGGGCCATCATAGTGCAGTGTCAGCATGGGGATCTTCGACAGAGGTTAGCATGGGACCCAAGGATTGCAGGGTTGAGCATTTCATTGACTGACAAAGGCGAGTGGACCTTTGCAGTGGGAAGTTGTTCTAACTTTCCATTGAGCTTCAGTGTTGAGAGGAGCGCATCGCTTGTGGGTGTCTCACGAAGGTCTTGCAACACCTCATTCCGGCATCAACATGAGCAGTTGATGGAGGCCGTATGGATCTTGGTAGAGACTTGGAGGATGGATTCATTCCGAGACAAGGCCATGTGTCACATGTAGGAGACTCCCGGAGTTGGTATATTTCAGGGTTATGCTTCCCAGGGGCTAGCAGTTCATGACTTGACATGGGACCTAGGGGGCAGAGTGTATGAGTGATCATCTTTGGATGGGTTCTACTGTGTATCCCATAGGTGGACATGGGATCCTGGTATTTTATTTGAGGGGATTTGGTTATTGCTTGAGGACAAGCAATTTTCTAGAAGGGAGGACTGTAATGTCCCCACTTTGGGACATCATCACAGTGCAGAGGTTTATGATGACCAGAGTAGCCAGATGGATGTTATAGCGAGTACAGGGATTATTGAGAGGCATTGTGGGGTCCAACTTGCATTACTCATCCTATTTCATCATTATGAGCCATTTCGCACAGATTGGCTTTGGTTTTGTGGCATTTCGACGATTTCTAGGGTTTAGCATTGGGGGTTTTGACTTAACAAACTATAGAGGACGATTCGGTGGTGAAAGATTCCACCTAGCTTGCCCCAAGCTTGGTCTCGGAGATGCAATACTCTCCCACACCATTCTAGTTCTAGATGTACTTAGGGGCAAGGGGATTCTACATCAGTTGTAGGGGCAGAGAGGGCGCACCAGTTAGGTTTTCCAGCAAGAGGGGTGCACCATCCATCGAGGGAGGATTCGTCCTAGCTGAGGAGAAGTGATTTTGGGAATTCTAGGTATTGGGTTTCCTTTGTAGGTGTCATAGCATTATTCTTGGTGGACTCTGGAGGTGTTTTGGTGGTGGATTCATTTGTATTGAGAGTGGGACGATTTCCCAAGAGGAGGGCGCACCACATCTTGGAGGATAGCTAGATCTAAGGATCTAGCAAGTATTTTTCCTAGTTGAGCACTTGGGTTTTCATTGCCGTGCCCCAATCTATCATTCTAGTGGATTGGTGGCGCTGCTGGAGGTCTCTAGGAGAGAGGCCGAATTATTAGGGTTTCAGGCATCCAGGGGGGGCGCACCATATATGGGAGGAGGTTCAGATCCATAGGGTTTGAGAGAGACCTTGGAGATTCAGGCACCTAGGTTGTTCTTGCCATCACCTGATCTAATGTTTGGCATATTTCTTGGGGTGATTGGACACCTTTGGCAGCAGGGCTGAATTGTTGAGGAGCTTCAGCTTTTTAGCAGGACGTGGCATCATTCAGTTAGGCTTTGACACTTCATACGACCGGATCTATTCTTGTTTTGATCTTCATTGGATATTTGGCCTTTGGAGGCTTGTGGCATCTTCGATTGGAGCATTTTGTAGCAACTCCTATCTTCTTAGCCATCTGTTGAGCATTCCAGATCAACATCTTCATTGTAGTAGGTTCTTCTATTTCATGAATAAAAGCAGATTTGAGATGTTTTGGCTTGTCTATCATATTGCATATGGTTGAGGTATATTCCTTGATTGTATCTTCTTGTCTATTGCTGCAAACACACATCTAAATCATCAACTAAACCCTAAGGCCGAAATCAAGAGGCTATCCTGCAAGTAAACACATGTAAACAAGTAGATCAACAAAGTGTTTGACGAAATACCACATCCAACAAAGTTTATAAAGACACCCAAAACCGTGATGTTCCTTGCATCTTGGCTTGGGAACATTACAATTTCCTTGATTTTCTATCTGAATAAGAATGGCAGAATGATCAGAGCTCCCCCTCGTTGCCACCTAAGTCCTAATTCTTTCAATTTCACTTATCAGATTCACCAAAATCAAGAATCGATCTAATCTCTTTGAGACCCCAGCCTCCCTAATGTTGAGAGAAGTGTAACTCAGAAGATCTTCTTCCATGTGTGGCGTCCTAGCATGGCGGGGGACAATAAAACTAAGCCAAGTCGATGGGTTGGTCTCTTTCCTAAAGTTTTACTTAGGAAAAAGTACATTAGATGTGTTATATTTTAATGTTGACTTAATGAGCACTTTTTTTCATAATTTAAAAGTGAAAATAATTTAAGTTGTGGTCTTTTAATCTTGGCCATCCATCTCATTGAGAGAGTGAGGGTTGTTTTCAGCCCTTGATCTCTTTTGAGATAGGGTTTTTGCTTGCTCAGTGAGACAAAAAGAGGTCGACTTGGTGGCTGGGCGCATTATGCATCTGAGAGAGGGCGAATTGCAACAAGAGGAATAAGTTTGCTTGAGGGTTTGCTGGAGAGAGATTGCAGTAGAGACAAAGGAGAGATTTTGTAGGTGGATCGACTTGCTTCCTGAGCATTTTGCAGAGGCCGTGCTACATATATGAGAGAGCTGCACGTGTGATGCAGAGACAACGCCACTGGGTCGTACGATTTGTGCAGAGGCTAATTTGCTGGGCCGATTCATGTGTTGCTGGGTTCGATTTGGTTTGGAAAGGGCTGTATAGGTGTTGGGAAGAAAACCGCTGGGGTTTCCTCAGCCACTGATGTAAATCGATCTGCTTTGTAAGAATTTTCCATATCTGCTGCTCCATAATAAAATCCACAAACAAAAGAACTGGTTTTCCCACATTGGGATTTTCCAGGGGTTATTTTACCCAAAACTATTAGTTTCTCTCTTGTGATGTGATTGTTGTTATCCTCTTCATTGTTCCTAAGTTTATATCTGCTATGCGATTTTATTTCTGTGAAGAAACCTAGTTGTAGCTGCAAAAATAGCTTTTTCAAATTTTTTATATGGTGAATAATTTTTCTGGGTATTAAAGTGTTGAAGTTTTTCAGTTCATCTTGTTGGGTTTTAGTAGCTTCACACCCAATTCTAATGTTCGTCCAAGGTGGCATGAGCTTGACAAATTCTAAATCAACCAACCCTACCTCCTCAAATTTGTGCCTAAATAATTCTACCAAACTGTCCACCCTTGCTGAAGCTCCCCACACCTCAACTCTACCCAAGGTGAAGTTAAGATCTCCACCTAATATGACCCTTTCCTCTTTTAAATTGTCTAAGGCAAAGAAACCATTCCAAAACTTTTTCTAGCCTTCATACAGGTTGTGACAATTAATAATAGAGATCTTTTGCCCCAATTCATTAAAGAAATGTAGATTTTCTGAGGTCCTATGAGGCTGCCACCTAAGGTCTGTCCTTGATCTTAGTATGGCTCTAAGTTTCAACTGTGTGGCTGTCTTCTCTTGCTGTTTTAGGACAGCAAACAGTCACCAAACTTTCTACTCAATATTTAATGGTTAAGTGCTCTTTTAAGGTGCCCTTGCAAGTGTTTTCTTTACTCAATGTTAGCACATGCAATATACATTAAAACAAATA
>ML841328.1:0-22373 GCA_009831015.1 Picea engelmannii | reverse complement strand
AGGATCTAGAGAAAATCTCTCTATGAGGTGGCATCACCCATTGTACTATAAATATGTAACATTGGAGTGAATAAGTATGTGTTGGCTATTATGCCTTTTCCACCATGTTGTTGTTCTTGTCTCTAATTTATTGTGTTTAATTTTCTTCAGTGCATAGTTGGGGGAGCGATATTGCTTGGCCTCCTGAAACCCCCTTTGATTTTGGCACCCTGAGGGCCCTTGTACATTTTCTTCCTTTCCACCTTCAGTCTCTCCATCTCTTCAGACAAAAACTTCATCATTTGGGTCAGTTCGTCCACTTGAGTGTGGGGCAATGATGGGCCAGAAGTTGAGGCTTTGGACTTTCCCTTTCTTTTGTCTGCGTCAACCTTGTTCCTCAATCTGTCAGATGCTAATATGTTGGATTCCACTTCTATGGCCACATCTTTCATTTGAGCTAAGGAGGTGGCTCTTCTTTCTCTCAATAAAAGGTAGAAATCAGGGTCAAATGCACCAGCATAGGAAATTTGGGCAAAGGCTTCTGAGGGCTTTATCTCTGCATAAATATTTTTATACATCTTATTGAATCTTTTGGAGAAGTCAGAGACAAATTCTCCTTCCATTTTATTCAAAGACCCAAACTCTATCATGTAATACATGAAATCTTTCCTATCTCCCCACTGCCTCAGGAAAACATTATCTAGAGCTTCGATCCCATCAATAGATCTGGGGGCCAATCCTCTAAACCATTTCCTCACCTTGCCATTCAGGCTCTGGACGAAGACTCTCATCCAGACATCTTCATTTTCAATGTTCAGGTTGTCTGCATAACTGTAGAAAGCAGACAAGTGTTCTTCTGCCGTTATGTCCCCTTCTCCAGTGAACTTGGGTGTGTATTTCAAGTAGTCTCCAGCAGGGAGAGGATTCATGGGATGGGGTAGTATTAAGGGAGCATATCTAGCAGTGACTATGGCGTCCATTCTATTCAGAGGGGGATTAGCGCTAGCCATAGGAATATTTGGTAGAGGAGAGCCTGGAGGAGAAGGAGTGCGAACAGGGGATATTGGAAGAGAGTTACCTGAAGGAAAAGGAGACAACGGGGAAAACAGAGAGAGAGGTAATGGACCTGAATGTGCAGATGCTTCTCTCTATGCAGTAGTAGTAATAAAAGGAGAGGTGGTGAAACCTTCTGAGGCCCGAGGTCTGCGCAGAGGCACAACTTCCAGGGAGGGGGGAGTGACAAGGATCTCTCTTTCTTATGCTAGACCAGAAGGAGAAAACTCAGCAGGAACACTCCCGAAATTCAGAAAATAGGAAACCTCAGGGAAAGGATGACTAGGAAACTGAGAATAAGAAAATGTATTTTTTATGGAAGGAGGCGGGGAAATACCTAGTTCAGTGGCGAAGCTTTCTCCTTGAGGGGGCTTCCCTTTTCTGATAATCACCTCCGGATTTTCTTCAGGTGTGGCCAGAGGCAGCTGTGAATGGGACCGTGTGTGTCTACCGCTGGAAGCCACACCTAACCTAATAGGTTCTCCGCAGTGGAGTCGTCACAATGGAGTCACCAGGTGCACAGTAGAAATCTTCAAAGGCTCTGATACCTGATGCACCTTCAGAATCATAGGCTCAATGTCGTTCAATCCTGGGGAAAATTTTCAACATCGTCCCCGGCAACGACGCCAGAAATGTTAGCGTCAGAAGTCACTCCTGGATTGCTTGCAGGAGCAGAGCCCGACGCCCATCAGTTTTTATGTCACGGTTTGTTCAATGGGGTGATCAGATGGATGGAAACTCGAGAAACTATAGCTTAAAATCAGGAAATTGGGCCTGGTATGTATAAAGAAAGGGAGGTCTTGATCCAACTTCTGTCAGTGAATGGATTAAAGGGTGGTATATGGAGGACTTACGAGAAAGATGAGTAAGATGCCTCGGGCGACAAGCCTTTAGGAGATTAAGGAAGGAAAACTCAGAAACCAAGATCCTCTTGGTCCGGAGCTTCGAGGAGATGATGGGTGAATTGACTGAATCCATCAATTCCAAGTCATTTTAGCGCTGAGAAAATCACAGGAACTGATTAGAAACAATGCAACTATTACAGTGATCCAACCTACATCATCCTATAACAGCTACAACTCGACTGGATCCTCCAATTCTGAGCTGTTCTAACACAGCAAACAAAGAAATGGAAGGGAAGCTGACATCCATAAAGTAAGAAATCTCAAATGCCTTCTACATTAACCAGAGTGACCAGCGCTTCATCAAAACCTTACAATCGGGAGCTTTGCTCAACCATCGATAGATACAAAAATGGAGAAAACGCCTACATATACTCAAAACAACAACAACAACAAAATCGAGACGTTGCATTAAAACTTTGCGTCTGCATGGCTTCTGACAATCTGCACCTGCAATCTCTGAATGATCATGCACCTATGGCAGATGCAATCGAACTCCTGACAGTTCTGTGGGCGAAACGACGTGCCTTTAATTCATCCCCGAACTTTCCCATTATGGCAGAGGCGATGTCTAACCACCACCAACTACCTCAATAATTGCTTCATTGGGATTAAGGATGGCCTGGCCAACTCGGCACCTTCGGGACATGGAAGACCCTTCGCGCTGCCACCTAGATTAGCTGAACGGCGTGATGAATAGGCATGGAGGCCAGCACGAAGGATGGGGCGCATAACGGGAGTGGTGGCGCCAAAACTATGAGGGTGAGATATGAAGTGATGAGGTGTGAGAGAAGTTACAGGGGAAGACACATGGCGGAAGGAAACAAGCGGAGGGGGAAGAAGATGAGATATAATGGGCACGTTTTTAGTGGGAGGCTGACATGGAAGGGAGCGGGACACATGGCAGGTGGTGAGTGGATGATGAGATGGGAAAGGGACCACATGGACTAGAAGAGGGGAGATGGACAAATGTCGGAGGATGAGAATGGGCTAAAGAGAGCGAGCCTCATCGCATGGCCAGGAGGAGAACAGATGGCAAAGGGAAATATGGCACAAAAGATTACATGACAGGGAAGGGGCCCACATTGGTTAAAGGTAGAAAGACGGAGGATGTCCGAGTTTCCTGTGCGCCATTGATCTGGGCGCTCAAATCACAGCCGTTGAAGAGATGCGTCCTTAATTCCAGACCTCCCCACTCCGCTTAAAGGTAGAAAGGTGGGGGGGGTCTGGAATCACTTTGAGCGTCGTTGATCCAGGCACTCCGATCGTAGCCGTTGAAGAGGTGCGCCCTCGATTCCAGACCCCCCCCTCCGCTTAAAGGTAGAAAGGCGGGGGGGCTCCAGAATCCTATGTGCACCGTTGATCCAGGCACGCGAATCTCTGCCGTCCAAATTTGCTTGTCGCTTAATCACAAGCGCACTTTGCATCCGAACTTAGGGCAAGTGGGTTTTTAATCCATTCCTTCACTTTTTACCCCCCTTTATAAGAAATGTCGCTAACATTGGCAATCTGAATGCAATTGGATAAGGGTGACAATTATGACTGTGAGGAAATAACCGACGATAATTCATAGAACGAAACCCTCCACCATTAATACAGAGAAATATGTGCCATATTCACTTGTTATCCATAGAGACCCATCATGATATTAAACCGAACGAGCAACCAGTTAATGCACAACTTAAACAAAACCCAATTCTTTTGCTTGCAATCCGAAACATTTTACAGTCATCTCAGAGAGAAATAATACGCATTTACACAATTGAAATTCTCAGGAACACACAAATCCAAGCATCACTAATCCATTATTTGTTCATACACAAAGAATATTTCATGGATGGAGACAAAAATAACCATACTTGTAACAAAATTCTTAAAAGGGCGAGTTGGTCGAGCCTTCTTCTTTCCAAGAGCCTAAAATGTGGAGCTTCACAACCAATAGACCAAAAATGCAACAAGCAACATTGCTAGCGTGATGACCGATAGGGGGGTTATGGAGTGATGTGTAGTAAATGCACATCGCTTCCATCTTCTGATCTATTTAATTCGAGGTACGAGACAACCAAACATTCACCAATCAATTAAACCATGTATTCAATGCCCAAACATTTGAAATCTGTGATGATATCCCTTGCGTAGTGCGCCACCCACTAACATTTACATGTTAACCCTTACCATCATTCTATACCATAACACATATTGCAATGCTATATGAGCCCAAATAAAATTTAATGAAAAACTCATAGCCACTAACCAACCATAGAATAATAGTTAGGACTAACACTAACATCACTTTACTTTTCCATTTGCATATAACCCTTTATCATAGCTCAAACATAACTTATTTTCTTTTAAGATTTTTTTTCATAGGTTTTCTTTCTTTCTTTTGATTATGTTATCACTAATATATCTCTTGTATATATGTGGCTAGATAATCGATCACAATGATTAGTGACATGGTTAAATCATAGCAACTGTAAATACATGCCCATCATAACAAAAAATGCTTTGAATCGCAGAAGCATTCCATAAAATGCATCATCCACCTGTTATTATTTCAAAATGAAACCAACACTACATTTTCAACCATGTAGGACCGTGTAAGCAACATCAAAAAAACAACATAAAAATGTGTGATATGTCTATTCTTGCACCGCTAGTATACAATGGGGTCTCACCTACTATTATTATATTATTAGCATAGTTAAATAATAGGGCTTTAGCAGTACTTTACAGGATGAATTCATCGTTGTGATTTTAATCCTCAATAGGTATTTCATCAAAATATATGAGATAACAAATATAACTCGATACACTTCATATGCAAGGATTTTTGTTTACATGAACGTAGCAGGAGCCCTCCCAGAAGTAGTCACAATTTCATATCAAGACAATGAGTAGTGTCAGAATCTATATTATGAACAAATCCCATTAAGGTGAAGAAAATTCCATGTTCATGGCCACCTTTTCAGGGAATTCCCTCTAAATTTCAATACAAACAATCACAAATCCAAAGAAGGAATAGACTCAAAAGGGTTCACCAAGATCCAAGGAAAAAGGAAGGTAGATCGTTGCCTAGAAAAATTGTATTTGGTTGAATAAGAGAATCCAAGAATAGATATAAATCCCTTGAGGAAATCACTAACGAAGAGGTAGATATGACCCAGAATGATCAGAAGAGTAAGGAAAAACAAATAGAAAACCCAAGAGACAAAACCAGTAAACCAGATCTAGAGAAAAACCTGAGAAATAAAATTGAATTAGAAATAGAAATGCAAGATCAAGAACCCCAAGTATCAGAACATGAAGAAAAAACCATGAGGAAGGATCCCAGAAAATGGATTCAAGAAAAGGGGAAATAGAGATAGGAGCCTTAGGTGAATAATAGGGGGATCAAGAGATTAAGGAATTAACCTCAGATCCAAGTAAACAATCTAACCAGAAAATGAAAGATTGGTACAACAATGAAATAGGCTCAAGTCCTTTATTAGGAGCTTCAAGGAGTATGGAGGTAAAGATTAACCCCCTCAAGATCCTAGAGAAAAATCCCAATGAAGAAAATAAAATAGGCAGGAAACCCTACCGACAAATCATAGAGGAAACAAGGGCCCATTTGGTAGACTCGGGACAAGTTTTAGGACTTTCAGAAATATATTTCCACTCCCAACCCAAGTTATTTAATGAAGATTATGTCATGGAATGTACATGGTTTGAATTCCCTCTTCAAACATAGAATTATGAAGATAATTACCCAAGAAAAAGAAGAAGTGGTCCTTATTTAAGAAACCAAGTGTCATAAAATAACAATGATCAAATTAGCTCAGAAAATTAGGAAAAGTTGTCAGGTGGAGGTTGTTGACTCAGATGGTGCTTCAGAAGGTCTTGCAATCTTATGAGATCCTTCAAAATGGCATCTAGAAACTGTATCCAAGATCCTTAGAATTCTAACGATGAGTTTTGAAGAGATTGGCTCCCAATCTCAGGGCTTTATTCCAAATTCTTATTGCCCGTTAACTCCTCATATTAAAAGAGATTTCTTAAAAACCCTGAACCACCTCGGAACAATTTTGCAAGGACTTTGCTGGGTCGTTGGGGGAGACTTCAACTTGATTAAGTATACTATGGAAAATAAAGGTGGTAATATAAGTCTAGATGCTGAAAGTGAAACTTTCAGGGAACTCCCCAATATATATGGCACTAAGATGTTCCAATTTCAACAAAGGTTAAAGAATTTAAAGGCTAAGGTAAAGAAATGGAACACAATTTTTTTTGGAAACATATTTGTAGAAAAAAGGAACCTAGATTCAAAGATGACAACAATTCAACTGGAAGCTACTTCATGAGGGGAAAATGATAGAACAAGGATTAGAGAAGAGAAAATCAAGATAGAATTGAACAAAAGAGATAAGCAGGAAGAAGTTCTATGGAAACAAAAATTGAGAGTTCGTCGGTTGAAATAAGGAGACAAAAACTCAAAATTATTTCACAACTCTTTGTTGTAGCAAAGAAGCCAAAACATGATAACCTTGTTGGCCAAAACCTCAGGAGAAATATTGGATACCTATGAAGACATTGAAAATGAATTGGTAGCTCATTTTCAACAACTCTTAACATAACCAGAAGGAAATAGAGATGAAGCCATTGAAAATTTTACAGGAAGTATCTTGAATATAATAACTCTAGAACATAATATCTTCCTAATGTGCCCTACAACCATAGAGGAAGTGGAAATAACAATGAAATATATGGCCCTGGGAAAATCCCTAGGCCCGGATGACTTAACTACAAACTTTTTCCACAAATGTTGGAAGAGCCTAGGAAATATGTATATGGGAGGTAGTGGAAGAGTCTACAGCTGCTAGAACTATGTTCCTAGCTTTAAACTCCACCTTCATTGCCTTAATTACAAAGGAAAAGGGATCAAACACTGTAGAAAAATTCAGACTGATTTCCCTCTATAATGTAATCTAAAAGATAGTCTCAAAACCGATAGCCAATAGATTTAAGCCTTTGCTCCAATACATCATTTCCCCATAGTAGGGGGGTGAGGTTATGGAAGGGCCTCAAATATTGGATGGAATAATCGTGGTGCATGAGGTAGTGAATTTGTTACAAATTTCCAGGAAATTAAACATGGATGCTCATAAAATTAGATATGTCTAAAGCTTATGATCGAATCAGTTGGAGGTTTCTTCAGAAGATCTTGGAGGATTTTGGCTTTGTAGTTGATTGGGTCAAGTGGATTATGAGCCTCTTCTCATCAAAATTATTCTCAATCCAGGTTAATGGTTCTCCTTCCATAATTTTCAAACCTTTGTGAAGTATAAGGCAGGGAAACCCCATCTCCCCCTACCTTTATATCATTTTGGCGGAAGGCCTTTGGCAGATTAATCAACAAGGTTTTGGAAGACAAAAAACTTCAAGGGCTGAAGCTACAGGTTGAATTAGATCTGATATCCCACCTTCCATTCTTGGACGACAACCTCCTCATGGAAGATCCTACTGTTAAATAGGCTAATGCAATCAAAGACATTCTGGACACTTTCAAATAAGCCTCAGGTACTATTATAATTTTTTCTAAATCAAATTTGTTTTCTTTAATACCCTTGTTTTAATTCAAAGAAATATAGTCAGAATTCTTGGCTTCCAAATAGTTTTTCTCCCATCCAAATACCTAGGAGCTCCTCTGCTAGTCAAGGCTCTTTGGAACACTTCCTAGCAGGAGATGCTAGAGAAATTGGAAGCTAAGCTTTCAAGTTGGATGCATCCCTTTCTCACTCTCCTGGGCATAATCTTACTAATAAAATCTATTTTGATCTCTATGAAATTATATTGATTTTTTATCCTGGCAACGCCTAAAGGAATTCTTAAAAATAAAACATTTCCAAAGAGATTTCCTTTGGGGAGGGGTGGAAAAATAAAATAAGTGGGATCTAGTAGCCTGGGATCAATTATGTGGACCTAAATCCCACAGAGGTTTGGGAATCAAATATCCTATGCATGTTGGACAAGCCTTAACAACAAAACTATGGTGGTAGTGGACAAAACACCTAACTAACCTCTAGGCTCATATATGGAAGGTTAAGTATGCCCCAGAGGTAGAATCTAAATATCTGATAAGGTTGAATGGTGATAGATCTGGGTCCTTAATCTGGAACAATGCATGGAAAAAAAGAGGTTTAGTTTAGAGGGAAAGTTTCTGGGATAACCATGACAGTATGACTTCCATGTTCTGGGAAGATGCTTGGGAATAACTTCCACCATTATCCAAAACATAAGGATTAATAAGAGGAGGTACTTCTATGAGAAATCATAATTGGAATATGTTTTACTAGTATTGGAACAACTGGAGGGAGGGAGAAGGAGATTCTGAAAGAGGTTGGGAAAACTCTTTAGAATGGCCCATTTCTCTAACCCAAGAGGAAAAGAAGATATTGGAAAAGGAAATATCCCTCAGAAAGAAAAGAGTTATAAATGGCCCAGACATTCTTCGTTGGGGAAGAAAAGGAGAAGGAACTTTCTCAGTCAAAGTTGCGTACTTGCTGACAACCAATCTGATAGAAGAAGAAAGGAAAGGCAGTTAGCATCAAATCTAGCAGCCTGAGATTTGGACAAAAATTGAAACCTTTTTATGGTTGGATTTAAAGAGGAAAGTGTTAACTTGGGACAGGCTTCACAAGAGGGGATATGAAGGACCATCCATATTCTTGTTGTGCACACAGGCTGAGGAAATGCTAGATCGTCTCCTAGGCAATTGTCGAGAAGCCCGCCCCCTCTAGGATAAGGGATCTAAACTATTCCATCACATTGGAAGAAGTAGCTATGATACTTATAGAACCATCACAAAATGGCCTCTAGATCCCTTCCACAATCCCATTCTCAATAGAACCTGGGAAATTTTCCTAGGAATTGTCATCCGGTATATCTGGAAAGAGAGAAATAGAATATTTTTTAAAATGAACTATCACCCCATGCATCTCATATGGGAAAAAATTCAAGAAAATGTCAGAGAATAAATAACAATTGGAACATGGGCTACAAAGGGAAATGAGTTCCATATGGAAGAAAGGAACATCTTCAAAAATTGTAATCTCAAACAAGTGTACCTCAATGCAAATAAAAGTCTCAGTAAAGGGAAGATCAATCCTCTCCAATCTTGATCATGGCCGAAAGCCGAAACAATTAAAATTAAATTTTGATGGGGCCTCGAGATGACTTAGGAAAGTCAGGAATAGGTGGAGTCATCAGAAATTTGAAGGGATATATTATTGGTATGGTTTATAGTAATTTGGGCTATAATACCAACAATGGAGAAAAACTGGAGGGCCTCCTTCGTGGGCTAATTCTAGCTAGAGAGAAAATGATCAAAGTTTTGACTGCAAAGGGAGATTCCTTATTAATAATATCCTCTCTAAAACATCTAATAGATGGAGTGAACTCAGAAAATATCTCAACACATTGGTGACTCTCCTTTGTATGTTCATTGATCGCTGAGATAATCAAAATCTTCCCTATGATAATCCTAGTTTAAGTCAGAAGAAGTGCTAACATGGTGGTAGAATCCTTGGCCAACGCAGGAGTGAATCAAGAAAATAAAACCTCCATGTGGTCCTTAGGGGACCCCATTGATAATCCTATATGGCAGAAAACTACTGAGCTGAGCATGAGAGACTCCCAAGACCCGTATGGGGTGCCAATTTTCGGGGACAGGGGATCCACCTGGAATCCTGACATGACATCAAAGACAGATGGGATTATCTAGGCTTTTGTTAGTGCTCTGCCCAAGAATTATAGCTTTCCATGGAAGGAGATTCTAGCACACATCATGTCATCAATGACACCCTCGAGAATGTGAGTATCTCTTCAAGAGTTACAACCCTACGTCAGGGATCATCTTATAACAGAAAGGTAGATGGTAGTTATGAATATTAAGGAAATGAAAGCTAGTTCGATAGAGGATGGTATTGGAGAAGTACAAAGATGGATTCGGGTACAGACGAGCACCATAATGAACTCTCATAGACACAAGAGGGAAAGGATGATAATGAAAATTGTTGGTGGCATGATTCTCTAGAAATTGCCTCACCCTCCTTCTCATGCGTCGAGAGGATAAATCGTTAAATTCTCCAAGGAAAGGGAGAATGGTCATGGTTGGTATTGATTTTCCCTATGTAATTTAGATTTCTCTTGTGTGAAGTTGGATGTAAAGTTGAATTTGGGAGGTTGGAAAGGAGAGTGGGGTTTGGATAGCTCCTCGATTTTCTTCAGAGTTATTTGGAGAACTTATTATCTTTTGTTTACCCAAACCCCCAAGAGAAGCATTCAACTACGAATTCTACTACTTAGGATAATTATTGGTAAGATATGTAGGGTGAAGATATACTATTATCAAGTCAAAATGGTGAGACTTGGGACCAGAGGCAGGACTAAGAAAACTAAGTAGCAGGGAGCCTCCTCATCCCAGGGGCCATTGAAGTGGACTAGAGAAGCCAAAGCAACATGGATGGTTGAATATCATTTTAAATATCTTTGTTCGGATGACGAGAATAAAATATCCAAATAAATCGAAGATGCAGTCAGGAGCCAAAGAAAGAATGTCTCTGAGGAAGAAATTGTTCATGAGGTGAAATATTGGGTGGAGGATCCTCAGAACACAGAACTAGAGAAACAAAGTATTTTCTTCTGGATAAAACTTACTGGGTGGTTAAATCCTTGGTGGCACGGGCCATTGGAAATATCGTAAAGAGAAATACTCCATTGCTCAAGCTATCCAGGCCCTAGAAGGGAAGTCCGACCTTTTCTGCCACTCCCAGTTTGGCATCAAATTCCAAGTGAGAACTGAAGAACCTCTTGGAAAGAGAAAGAAAAATCCTCTAGGATTGCATGACTATCCTATTTTGGTTATGGATGTTGAAGAGAAATGTGCAGCTGAAGGCTTAAAGGATGGCGAGAAGACAAATTACAAGCATGATACTCTTGGACCCTCCCGGGTTTGAATGCTTTGTTTTAAGTATATCTCTTATTTTGATCATATGTCTTTCTTCCCATGTACCTTGGGATGTGAGTCATAGTTATTATGGACCCTTTGAAATGCATAATCTCTTAGGATTTGTTTTCCTTAGGATGTAAGTAGAATTATTCAGGCTGTATATGTCAGAATTTTTAGGCAATATAGAACCTTTTACTTTGTTGTCACTATATCTCAGATGGATTTTTGAATGTTGGAACATACTCTGTGACTCTCCTAATCACTTGATTATGATCAATGAGGGTTCTGGTTTCCAATTTTTGGCAAAACCTCACCATTTGGTATGTATTTTTATTGTCAATATTTAGTAATACAAAGTCTCTGGTTTTTAGTGTAAAAACAAAAATGAGGGAACCAAATGGGGACTGTAAAATCTCAGTCTTAGGTCTATATTGCTTCCTTCCCTAAATTTGGAGATTAGAAATATGTCTATAAAGAGTACAAGAATTAGAGTAAAAAAGAAAATGGACTCAATGTGACAAATCCTCTCAGCATGGAGTAAATAAAAATTATATAAGGAAGGGACTTGAATCTCTCAAAATTCAAGCAACATAATGATATACAATTTCATGGTGCTTCATCCTACTTTTGAGATCTCTTCTTATAGACTTGACCAACTCAATGATGGTGTTAACTAATCCCCACTTTCTTAGGGTTTTAATTATTTTATTAGGGGAATTAATCCCTTTTAATATTGCAAATATAGGATACACTTGAGAGAAATTATTGAAAGTGGTTTCTTATTGGCTTTGTCCCATTTCTCTTTTAGAACCACTTCCTCTTGAGGTGTGGGATGGTGGTTTCATGTGAGATGAAGTTGGATGTGTAGGTGCCACTAGTGTATAATATGGGGACTGATTGTATTGGCATCACTTGAGCTAAGGGGCACACATCCTATTATGGGGATTTGGTGGCATAATCATAAACAATATTGAGTTGTTACCATCCCTCATTGGTCATTCTTTCACCTTTTAAAATATTGAAATATTTTTGGAACTCCATCTTCTCTACATGATCAATGGGGTTTAGGGAGTGGACAAGGAATTTCATAAGAGTCTAGGTGGATATAGAAGGACTATCAAATTACAAGTAGAATTGTAGGTGATGTTTAATTTTGGGGGTAACCTCATTGACATAACCCTATATCATGCTCTTGATTCCTTGATTGTTTCCTTAAGCTTAACCACTTCCAGGGATTTTTAATACACGATTTTATAGGTTTCTTTCTCTTCTCTCTCTATTGTCATCTTGGTTCTTACTTGTGTCATTTTTTTTCTCATATTCCTTTATTGTTTTTCCTTTGTTTTTTAATTCTTACTTTCTCTTATCTATCAAGGCCTATGTTCTTGCCTCTTTAGTATTGTTGTCTTGATATTTATTTTTCCAATACTCTACCTCTTTAATCCACTCATTAATTCTTTGTTGGAGCTAAGTTGTGACATCATAATTTTCTACTACATGGATCACAATATGAATAGGGAACAATATATCCACCCATGCTTCAATAAATTCAAAATGCAAGGTTTTGATTTTCTCCCTTGCTTCATCCAACTACATTACCAATTCTATATCCTTCACTTGCACTTTTTCCAAACATGCCACCCCTTGTTCAAGGAATTAATTTTTTATTTTGAAAATGGCATTCTCATTGCTCAGAAAATTGATCTCCTCCACCATTTTTTTTCTTCTCTTCTATCATCTATTGAATTAGTGAGAGCGTATATGCAACCTAGGCACTCTCTGGGGAATTGATATTTTATTCTTATCCTTGAGAGAGGAGATATATTTTATATCTTCCTATGGTTCCTTTGCAAGATAGATTACCTTTCATTCTAATAATCCTTTCTCGACTTCTAGAGCCCATACCTTTTCTATTAGGTATTGGTTTTTAGTGACCATGTACTTAGATCTTCTCTTGAAGTTCTCATTCACCTGATATGTTCTATAGTATTTGTGAAATACCATGTTGTTGGTGCTCTTGGCCATTTAGGGATGATCAAAAGGAGGAAATTGGGAGGTTTGAAACTTGACTTGAGAAAATCTCCATTCTTCTAGCCTCATATTGGAATAGGGTTTTTGTTCTAATGGCTCTAGGGTAGTTATGGTAAATTGGTCACTTACATCATCATAAACATGGAAAATCCTAGGTTGGCATAGAGGGTCACAAGGTTCCAACACGACCCAAATAATTTTCTTGGCATTTATCCTTTCCCTTTGTTCACTAAGGAGGTAGATGGGGTCAACCAAATTAATGGGTTGGATGCTATTGAGCCAATGAGACAAAGGTATAGTAACCTAGGATAAACCAACATTAGGTATGCTTGTGACTCCACTTGGAACAACTAAGGAAAGTAGGTTGAAATAATTGTTAGAGGCCGAGGGAAAATATTAATGAAAGGTGGGGAAGGATGTACCTACTATTTTAGGATGGGTTTTCTTTGAAAGATAATTCTTGGCTCCTCCTTTTTCGTTTCCTCTTGAATCCTCTATCACAATATTCATCTCTAGATCTAACCCATATTTTCCTTCTTTCCTTTTTCTTTTTATACTTTCCCCTCCCCTTCCTATCCATCTTCCTGCATGGTTTCTTCCCTATCCATTTTCTCACTCACCTCATCTTTCTCATTTCCCATGGCTTCCATATCCTCCTCTCTCTACTCTAACCTAGGCCCTTCGTTTTCTTCCCATTCTTCTATCTTGTCCTATGTTGCTTTCCTTTCCTCTTCTTCTACAACTTTTCTTCTTTCTTCTTTTATAACATATTTTTATTCTATCTTTGTAGCTTCATCTACATATTTCTTCTTCTCCTCTTCTATTGCATCTCTCTTCTCCTCTCCCTCCTTTACTTCCTTTTTTTCTTCTTCAATTTTCCTCTTTTGTTATTCACCATCCATGATCTTTTTCTCTTTCTCTACCATGTTCTCCTCATTACTTGTTTGCACCAAGAGTTGTGGGCCCTCTTGGATAACTTTCTACTATTTTTAGGGAGAAATAGATGTCATACGGTTTACTATTGGCTCAATTATTCGATTAGTTTTTTGAATTATTCTTCCTTTTATATTTCCAAGGTGAAGGTATTCCCAAGTCCTTCTTTTCAGTGGCAAGAGAATTAGGATTAACACCTAATCCTTTGCCTTGTAGTCTCTTGATATCCATAACTAGTGATTTAGCATGGCCTTTTTCATTTATTCCCATCCTCGATATGCCTTTGAAACCCATGCAATGAAGCATGGATAAGCATTTTTCATATATGTTTCTCTCTCCTTTAGTAGGAAATTAAGGTGTTGTGCTTGGAGGTTCCTGTCCCTTTATTGTCATCTGAGTTTCCCATTTTATTTGGATGTCATCCTCCTCTTCACATTCACACTCATCTTTGTCAAGTATCGCATCATTCAATTTGAAAAATTGTTCATGTTAAGGGTTTTTTCCATAAGGGGCCTTCTCTGCTCCAAGGCATAGTCTTAAACACTCAAGTTAGAAGAGTGTAATAGGAAATGGGAGGTATCCATATTGGTTGATAGTGGTAGAGCTCTTTTATTAACTAAAATTTAACCAAAAAAATCTCAATTGCTTCATCTACCCAACACCTCAATTTCAAGTGATGATTGCAAATGGAGGAACAATCCACTATTTAGGGAAATGCAATATTGTTAAACTTAGTATGGGTAACTACTTGTTAGATTGTTTCACAATAGTAATTCCAATGGGAGGAGTTCATGTGGTCTTGGGAGTATAATGGTTACGTTTTTCGGGGATAATAAAAATGATTTTTTGAGAGTTGTTCATGCAATTATTTTGGAAATGCAGATAATATGAACTTAGGGGTATTAAAGACAAACCATTCAAGGTGATTTTCTTGAATAGAGTGATAAAACTATTTAAAAAATGCAATTCAGATTTAGTTGCACAATTTTGTTTGGATGTTTAACCAACTAATCCTCCATTGTCATCAAATGTTCAAGGAGTTATTGAAAGACATGTAAAATTATTTGAGGAATTACCTAAGGGTTTAATTCCATTAGAAAATATGATCATGCTATCCACCTCACATTAAGGATTATTATACCTAATATTAGGTCATATAGATATCCGTGTGGACATGAAAGCGAGATTGAACACATGGTTCAAGAGATGCTTGACATATGTGTCATTCAATGGAGTCAAAGTGCTTTATTCTCATTAGTGTTCATGGTGTACAAGAAGGAAGGATCTTGGTGTATGTGTCAAGATGATTGAGAACTCAACATATTCACTATTATAATTAAGTTCCCTATTCCTATTATTGATGAGTTACTAGATGAATTGCATGGATCAATTTATTTTACAAAGTTGGACCTGTATTTAGGGTATTATTGGATTATAATGAAAGAATAAAGAATTCCTAAAACAATGTTAAGAACTCATGAAGGTCATTATGAGTTCTAGGGAATTCCCTTTTGTCTTACCACTTATCCCTCTATTTTTTAAAGCTTAATGAACATTGTTTTCAAACCATTGCTCAAGAAATTTGTACTAGGATTTTTTTTTTATGATATTTTAATTTATAGCAAAAAATGGGAATAATATGCACAATATGTGGAAAAATTGATGAAAGTAGTAGAATATTAACAACTATATGTATAAAAGGTCCAAGTGTGCCTTTGGGGTGCAAGAGGTGGAATATCTTGAACATGTAGTATCCAAGGAAGGAGTCAAGGTGGATCCTAAAAAAATCAAGGCTATGGTGGATTGGCCCATTCCCCAAACATTGAATAACCTGAGAGGATTTATGGGATTGACATGGATTACTGCAATTTTTTTCATAATTATGGAAAAATAACAACCCCTTTAACAACATGACAAAAAAATAATGCTTTTGCATGGTCACAAAATTCCACACAAATGTTTGAAAAACCGAAGGAGGCAATGTGTACCGCTCTAGTATTTGGTGCAACATACTTCACCAAAATAGTCATCCCAAAATGTGATGCATTAGGGTATAGTATTGGGGCTGTACTAATGCTAGAAGGAAGGATTTTGGTAGTTTTTGAGCCAACATTTAATAGGAAAAAACACAACCAAATTGGTAGTTTTTGCTACATTGGTAGCGACACAATGTCAACCTTATATATTGGGAAATTATTTCAAGATAAACATATATCACACTAGTTTCAAATATTTCTTGGAACAAAGACTGTCTTTAGAATAAAAACAAAAATAGGTCACCAAATTGATAGGCTATGATTTTAAAATTGTATATAGAATGGGAAAATAAAATGTGGTCATTGATGCACTATTTAGGAAAGAAGAAAGAGTGGAAGCCTTGATGGTTTCTATATCCATCATACATTCAAATTGGATAGATGAAGCAAAAAAATAATTGCAACAAGATCCTAGTACCAAAAATATTAATCATGAATTACAACAAAACACTCGTACTTTCAAAAAAATTGTGTGGAATAATGACTTGATGTGTTATAAATATTTTCTATATTTGTGTATGACATCTCAATTAAAAAAAATCATCTCTAAATTACACACAACACCAATTGGGGTGAACTCGTTTTTTTCAAA
This sequence comes from Picea engelmannii, assembly GCA_009831015.1. NCBI lineage: Eukaryota > Viridiplantae > Streptophyta > Pinopsida > Pinales > Pinaceae > Picea > Picea engelmannii. Next base: position 5,858 of record ML841328.1, on the reverse strand, counting down.
AATGTATCATAGAGGTAGGGATGCTTTTGGGAAGGGTTGAGAAACTATGTACATAAATTTTTGACAAAATGTTTTGTTTGCAAACAAAACAAGGTAGAAATAGTGAAGTCACTAGAACTATTGAAACTATTATCAACATCTAATGATTTTTGGGAGGTAAACTCAATGGATTTTATCACGGGGTTGCCAAAATTAGAAGGGAGAAACATCATCATGGTGGTTGTGGATAGGCTTACAAAAGATGGTAATTTGTTCTCACTAGCTCCTCCTCTTAAAGCAAGCAAGGTAGCAACATCATTCATGGAGATAGTACAAAAATGAAATGCTAATCCAAAAATTATTGTATGTGACACTACAAGGAAAGCACCTTGTAGTGAAGGTTTTTAGTGTTACAAGATTTGGAAAAAATTTCAAAAAAAACTTTTGCTGCTCAAAGCAGAGGGCAGGCGAAGATTGTAGAGAAGGGTTTTTTTATTTTTTTATTTTTTATTTTTATTTTTTACTTTTGGTGCTTGTATTGGTATAAACACGCTGGTGTGTTCATAAGTAACAAGCATCGGTGCACACCCAAATGTAAAAATCATCGGTGCTCTTAAAACTATTATTCACCAATTATGTATTTTATGTTATATGAAACACCTGTGTTTTTCATGTTAGTTTATGCCACGATGCATGTTGTTTTTGTATGTAGCATTGATTCTCATATAAATATTATGTACCATTGCTCTTGTAGTTAGTAAGCATCGAGGCATGTACTATCATGTGCACTGAAGGATAATGAAATTTTGAATATTTGAGGTGAGATGTTTCCGCCCTTTTTTGTTACTAAGGATCGATGTGTATATTATGTATAAAGCACTGGGTCATATATTATATGTAAAGCACTAGTGCAACTTTGTATTATATGCATCGTAATATTTTGAAATGATAAATATAATCAATCGTACGTTATGCTGCTTATATTAATGACGTTTTTTCATAATTGTTATCATTGGTGCTTTCATTTAATTAATAGGCATCGATGTGTATGACTCATAAAAATCAATAAGGTCTAGTTTATGGCATATGCCATTTAGTGAGTTCAAAAGAATATAGTGCACGGATATGCATATATTTTAATTAATTTTTTTTACAAACTTTTAATTAATCATCTCGAAATCAAATATTCTTTATAATAATATTGTTTTTATATTTTTGTTATTTTGTTTTGATATAATTATTGCATTAATGAATTATCCGACAAATTACAACTAAATTATTTGTAACAATAAAAATCATCCATATATTAATTAATCAACAACATTTTACAACATTCGACAATGCAATAAAATAAGAAACCCATTTTATTATATATGAATAAGAGACCCATCGTCATACAAAATGGGATAATCTGAAGTTTCACAATAATCAAAATGCAACTAATATGTAATTTTTACACTTATTGGTAAAATCTCATCATGCAATTGGGACATTATGTCAAGTACATTAAACAAAATCCTCGATTTTCATAGACACCTATTACAAAACATACAACTTGTAGTAACATTCAATTATAAATTGATTTTCATTCATCACTTGGACTGCTATCATTGTTGGAGTTGTGTGCATGTTTCATTTCTTCATCACATGTAGGCGATATTGTACTTTGGTTATTTAAACTAACATTTTCTTGATCGACTTGTTTTTGATGTTCCATCTGTTCATGTTCCATCTACAAACATAGAAATAGAGTGTAATAAGTAAATTTACATTTATATATATAGTAGAATATACATGATTGTGTAAATAAAAAAATGCGCCATAGCAACGATTGATTCATAAAAAATACGCATGCTTTTGAAGTCATGTCGTGTCTCAAAATATCTTCAAGTGGTTTCTCTCCATACTTTGTTTTCTTGCATGTTTAATACACCATGACAAAGCATAGTCAATACAATTAATATAAAGGTTTCTTATTGTTCCATTAATTACAAAACAAGGGAAGTTAAACAAGATAACTACTTACAATTTATTCAATTAAACCTTGATACTTCAATGTATACTCACAACACTCACTTAACCCAATGATGATCAATTGTTCGGTTGGCTCTTCCTTGTATGCTATCACCTATTAGAAGACATCCATGGACGAGAGTAAATTAATTATATAAATTTAATCACAACAAATATCAAATCTTAAGTAAGACCAAAAACGTAAGTACTCACAAACTTTGTGATCAACCCTTTTATTCCTTATCGTCCTATCTTATGTGCTAAATGGTTCTATTTTCTTTTCTTTTCTGCAACAGAAAAATTGAAAATTAGTATTTCGTATGATGATTGAATTCGATTTATATAAAAGAATAAATAAATGATTACATACCTTTGATGCACGTTTTTGTTGGGATGCCTCCTCTTGTGATGCAATTATGTTCATTTATTTTATCATCTCCTTGTACACTTTTTTGGACATCCCTACTAGCATGTATTGGCTTTCCCCTCGTTTGTTGCTTGGAATTTTCATCATATTTAAAAATAAAAATAAAAATTAATTAATTAATTTAAAAAAAAAAATAATTTAAATGGACATTAAAGTAGATATAGCAAAAAAAATTAATTTGGTAATTTTTGGAACATGTTTAGTAATAATACCTTTTAAATCATTTTTTTTTTGTATTGTAAGTTTTTGCTATTGCAAGTCTCTTGGGTCTCATGAACCATTGCTCTAAAAAAAATTCTATAGTTTATGTATAGCTTGATTCTTGGAGTTATTGGACTGATTTTTGTATTGTAAGTGGAAATTATGTCTATGTGTTCTTTCCCCTATATCCATCAAAGATATGTAAACCAATTTGCCTCTCATTAAATTCAAGCACCACTCCAAATGAAATGATGGCCAAGTACTTATCATCATTTACATCCTTCATAATTGTTTTCCTCTTAGGACAAGATTTTGTTCCCTCGCTATCAATCCCTGCATAACATTAAAAAAATGTGAAATAAAATGTTTATAACTTGTTAGCGATTAATGTTAGGAAATTCATTTTTAGTAAAAAGTCAAAGAAAATTTTCATGTTCATTACCTTTCGATCCACCTAATTCCTCTCTTTGAAACATTTCCATAAATCTTTTACGCTCTCTTGCACTCAGATTTTGAACAATCTTATCGAGCTTCTTAAAGTTTTTTCTCTGCATGACACACATTAACCAATTCAAATCATTAATTTAAATCTACAAATACTTGAAATATATAATTAAATTTTTAATATAACTTAAAGAACTTGCCTCATTCTCTTGTTGGGATGAGCTACCATTGTGCTCACTACAATAATTTAATTTACTTGAACTTCTATCGACCCTCTCCTATAAAAAAAAAAAAGAATTGTTAGATATAGAAATGATGAAACAATTTTACAAAATAATATATCGGTGCATATAATAAAATAGTACAACTCGTTACACTCATCATAAGTATACACATCGATTATCATAACTGCTTATAATGCACCACTGAATCTGTACACATGTGATACTAAAATCAATGATATTCATATTTTAAACTAATCGATGTTGTTGACAAAAATGTGTGCACCAGTGTGACATTACTATACAATCTGCATTGATGTGACATTATAGTACAGTCCACACAGTGGAAAAGTTTTTTGAAAAAAACCCTGACAGTGACAGGGTTTGGGATCCAATGTAATGAGTGGTACCATTGAAATGGATACTAAACTCCCCATATACAAGTAAGAAAATCCTTTGAAAATATACAACATAAAAAAAAAAAACACCCTTGTGAAATATAGAGAGGAGAACCAAGAAAAACAACAAGAAAGCTAGGATTCCAATACCGAAGGTAACTATGAAACCCTTTTATTTTTTGAGAATGCACTAAAAATAGTTTGAATCAAATAGAGAAATATTGAGATGATCAATAGAATGAAATCATATACCTGAAATTTCTTATCTACAGATTTGTATGTGCCCTATGGTGATCCCTTCCAAATTTGTCTCTTCAAAAAAATCAACCCACTCCAAAGTCTTTTTTGGTAAATCTCTCTTGCACAAATATCCCCTCTAAATTTTTCCAAAAGATGAAATAATGAACAATTTTTTCATTTATAAACACATACATTTTGAAAAATGAAATTCTTGCTCATATTTTTGTTGTATATTCCAGCACATCGATGATAAAACCAAGCGTTGTTTTTTTGTAACTTACCTTTTCGGTGCGCTATACAGTTTAGCGCACTTGTGTGATTTAAAGACTACTGATGCAATTTGTATGTATAAAAGAACCAACGAAAATGTATACATTTAAAAAAAATTGTTTATTTTTTCGCTATACAATTAGTACCCTATATAATTTAAACACCCCAGTGCGCTATCCATGTATAGATGCACTAGTTTAAATTTTATTGACATAATATAAATGCAAACCTACACAATTAATTTTGTGGGGATTTTGCTTTGTGGAGGCAGTAATGGAGGCGAACCTTCAGTGATTTTCATTATTTAGCGCACATGTGCCTTCTTATATATAGACGCACTAGTGCGTCTTTAACTAATTAAGAGAACCAATAACATTTAAAATCCATTCAAAAATCTATTTGAAGTTAGATTGTTTTATTCTTCCCAAACTTTCTTTTAAGAATTCATTCACGTATTGATGATGGTTTTGGCTCAAATGCAGGGAAAAAATATTACAATATCAAATGGCCAATCCTTCAGATTCCAACTCATTCCATATCATTACAAGTTTTTCAATTTCTCCCTCGTCATTTGAAGTAAGTCTAGATTTTATTTATAATTCATTCATCCGAATTATAATGCTTGGTCGGGATGGATTCTACCCCTTTAGTAAAGTAATGTGTTTTTTGGGATCCATATATGTTGGCCACTAGGAGGTGGATGAATTTATCCTATGAATTCAAGATCCCATTGCTAAAAATGTGCCTCTACTTGGACATGCTTTAATGGCAGGGCAGGGATCCTTTTTCTACCAACAAATATTTGACACTTATGGTAGGTCCTAACAAACTTATGGACATCAAAAGATAGGGTAGGCCAATAGTATCCAAACCTCATAATTTTGTGGGATTATTTCCCTATTAGATTAATGTCCACCATAGATCCCTTGGTGCATTTCCTCAACTATATAGTTCACATCATCATCCAACATGAATTTGAGTAGCAATCCATCGAGGTCTTTCCAATGTAATTCAACACTTATTTCACAATAATCGATAGTTTTGAGTTTTAATGACCTTGTGATTTTTCCATCCCTTGAGGGAATTTTCTTGTGGTTAGAAATTGAGATATGTTAGAATACAAAGGAGACCGAGGATAACATGGATTGGTATGAATTTCCACTTCCTCTTCTTGAACATTTTTCATGCAACCTTCAATTATGTTGATGCAATGCCTACTGCTTGTAAGGTTTCTTATACCATTATATTTGCTAGTATGTGTCCTTCAATAAACTTGGTTGTCTTGGTCACCATATTGTTAGGAGAAATATATGTCGTTATAATAACGTTGCAGTACAGTTGCCCAACTATTTACTTGTCAACCCGGGGTACGTAAACTGACGAAGCACATGCATTGTTTGTGCAGGACTGAAGTAGAACTAATATAATCTAATCTATGTTGCTGAAATCAAACTAATCTAAGAAAGCATTGAAACACTAACTAGGAAAGAATGAAATTGCATAAGGAAAATACAACATGTGAAGAGTTAACAACAATGACATATGTGAGCTCACACAATAAGACGGTGTTGAATTACATTACAAGAATCAAATCAATCTTCATGAAACAATAATGAAAGTATGAATCAATGAAACCAAGCTAAGAATCCCTTTCCTTCATCAAAA
>ML841327.1:38859-53451 GCA_009831015.1 Picea engelmannii | reverse complement strand
ATGAGTGATTTTAATTTTAAATTTAGGAAAATTAAAAACACCAAAATCTAAAAATACAAACATATATATTTTGTAATTCATAATTTAATTAAGAAATGTATATATTTTTAAATAAAATGATAACGTTAAACACATCACACGTGTTAAATGTAACACATCTCTGGTACAATAATTCTACTAAGAAATAAGAAAATAACAGGTAAAATTACGTTGAGAAACGCTTGAAACCAAAAACAATCTCTTGAGTGAAACGTTCACAATATATTGCAATGATAATAAACACGGTTGAGACTCTCGTGCCTGTGAAAATTCTATTCTGGTTCTTGTGATAAACGGTATAGCCAATTCACGATATTCAAACGGCACTGAACGTATGTGGCCGTTACATGTGGCCGTTACATGTAGGTAATTCTTGATCATCATTCTCAGTCCGATGGTTGATTCTGAAAAAAGCAGCGGCCAGCGGCAGTCCAAGCTCATTAGTATTAGCAAAAGCTCTGGTACTAAAATTGTCCCGCGAGTCGGGCAGAATGATATGGGGCCGAGATTCATTCGGTTTGAACACTGTGAAAACTATCTTCCGGGTACCCATGGATCTTGGAGCATCGTATGTAACCAGATCCTGCCAGGGCAAATCTAATATTGCGGCACAACGAAACAAACATATCCATCAAGGTTAACTTTACGGAAAGCATTCGATCGATTTGAAATTCAAGAAAAAAAACACAACGATGATACCTAGATCTTGTTGGGAGGCAATGAAATGCGAAGATACCCTGTACAAGGCAGCGAAAAATATTGTAATTATGAAATAATTTAATGGATCCCGGTGCTATATTCTCATGAATTTGATGTGAGTTCGGGAGGATTATAGCATACCAGTGCAAATACTCGCCGCCGGGAGCGTCAGGATCCGTCATAACCTAGTTATGGTTTTATGAAAAGCTTAATAATATGAATTTCAATTGGAAAAAAATATAAAAGAATAATAAATTATTGCGAAATATAATAACGAAATAGGATTTAAGCTTACCACTGTTATTAATGTGGGGTTACTGAAGGTTTCCAGGAAGTCGGAATGATCAGGATCGTAACGGTATTGAAAACGGTCAGGTTTGTCTTGCACTTCCGCAGGCGATACTTCAGTACCTAGGCTGATTCGTTTATCGCCGTAGAATACATTCAGCTTTATATGAGGATTGAAATCGTCCACAACGCCTCCGATGACTCCCGCTCCCACAAGCGCCCGCTTTATCTCCTCCATTCTATGAACAAACCTAATGCAGGAAGAAGATCCGAATTCAAGAAAAATGAAAGAATGTAGGTGATTTGTTAAAGCAATAAGAATCGGCAGCCAGTGTTTAAATATTTTTCTGGTAGAGCTGAATTGACGAAGAGAGACGGAGAGCTTGCGATTTGGACTTCTCTTAATGGAATCTTGAAAGACGGAGGAGACGAGACTTTATGGCCATTATGGTTATATTCGACATGATACAAACACATAAATTATACTTTTGGCGACGTCGGAGAAATTTAAAGAGGGTACGAATATTGGCGAAGCTCAGATGAGACATTAATTTTATAATTAATGTTTACATAATGAAATGTGTATTAAACTTACAAGATTTGAGCTATTGATTGTCTCGGAGGACATATTTAAAGTGAGATATGCTCGTTTAAACAGTATTTCAGTATTTGTTGATATGAGTTTTTGTAATATTATATTTAATTCAATTTTGGGAACATGTTGTAATGGTTAAGAATATGTGTTTCCTCTTAAAAGGTTATAAGTTTAAATCGAGAGGAGAGTAAGGTATGTATACTTCGGTAGACTTTACCAATAAAATTGTTAAGCTAAAGAAATCTCATACATCAATTTGATGTTTTACCAATAAAATAGCTGAGTTAAGAAAATCTCATACATCAATTTAATATTATTATTATCATTTTTAATACAAATTTGAAAACATGAATAACATGTATATAAATAATTTTTGCAACAATGCTAAGATATCTCAACTTACAGATATAAATACTATACTCGTTAAGTTTATTTTAGTTTTGGATTTAATAATATATTATTTATGAAAATTAATTTTAACGAGAGGAAAGCACTTTCTCATAAATTACATTTAATTTATATATTAATTATTTTTGCATTATATTCATTTAAATTAAATTAAATTTACATATTAATTATTTTTGCATTATGTTTTCGGAATATTGTGTTTATTCTGTCTTTATGTGTTTTTATTGAATAGTAGTTCATTTTTATATAATGTAATTAACCTTAACCTTTACCATTTTAAGGTTGATATATTTACGAATAATTGTTTATGTCAATGTAGATTAAATAGTATAGATCTTATGCATTTTAAAAAATTGGAAGGCTCTTCTAGTCCGACTAGTCCAACATATGGATGATCTTTGAAATGAAAACTTGAGATTGGAAAGCATAATAACTAATAAAATTAAATATATTTTATTTAAAAAAATAATAATTATTATTATATTTAATATTTTAAAGGAAAAATGCAATACTTATTTTTAAAATTATTTTGAATATATACTAAAATGTCAAATAACATAAAACAAGTTTACTTAAATAATAATATAATCCTCATCCCTAATCTAATAAATAACTATAATAAAAAGGGTTTAATTGATAACTTATTAATTTGAAGTAAATACTTTATTAGATAGATATAGGTTCCAATGAAAAACTAAGAATTCAATCTTACATCATTCAATAATGGTGTCTAAGTATCAACCTAGTGTAAATGAAATGTGTTATCAATCTGTGCAGAAGACGTAGAGGGATGAGGGACTATAGCGATCGATAATTCCCAATGTCAAAAATATGAGGGACTATAGGGACTTTATATTAGTTTATCTTTTAATTAAAAATATTTGCATAATCTCTATTGTTGGAACTAGAGAACTAAAAACATTGATTTGTATATAATAAAAAAATACCATATATGTCATGATATAAGAGATTGGAGGTCTTATTGCCATCTTCACTATTCCCAATGTTTTATATGTTAGCATATCCAAAGTTTTTGATCATCTAGGTCTTTCTGAATTTTTACTATTTTTTTGAAATGTTTAGATATCCAAAGTTTTGAGCATTGAGAATCATCTTTTTATTAGTTGACTTCATATTAGTTTGTACTTTGAAGATTTTTTTTTTTGCATAGTCTCTATTGTTCTAACTATTGTTATTGTTTCTTTTTTTTGTTATTATTATTTTATATTATTATAAAATAATATAATAATTATTTTTCATATGTAACAAACCCACGTTGCATTCTTTCTTAAGTTTTTACACAGTGTGAGGCCCTTCGGCGTTATTAAGAGACTTAAATGTTTACCTAATAGGCCTCACAACCTTAAATGTTTACTTAACAGGTCTGTTACAATACATTTTGCTTCAATTTTTTTTTAATGCAATGTTCTTTGCACTCAATATGGGCAATATTATTCTTCAACGACATTAGTGGTTCATTGGTTGATGCTTGCTCGTTGCTTGTTCATTGGTTTCTTCTTTTCCTATTGTTGTTTCTCTTGTTTGTTGTTTGCAAGTGAGAAATTTCAATATTGGAGATGCCTCAGTCAAAATCCTCTTGCAGAACATCTTTGTATGTGAGGAGAAAATACAATTTCCTTTTCTTATAGGTCACTCTGGCTGCGATGGAGGTGGGTTAGGTGTCGAAGGTCGATTAAGAATGAGACAAAGACAACATTATAGTCCTTCTTCTCTGGTCATAGTAGTCACATACAAATATGGGTTGCAAGAGGAAATTGATCATTCATAGTATTGAAAAATACCAACCATGCCAACTACAAATTTCTTAATTGTTTACATAATGGGAGGCCTTTGGATGGTCCTCACATCCTTAAATGTTTACCTTACAGGCCTCATAGCCTGAAATGTTTGATTAACAGTTGTGCTACAATACATTTTCCTCCTATTTTTTATACAATCTTGTGTGGAGTGAATTTGGTCGATATTTTTCTTCACCAACATTCTTGGTTGACTAGTTCATACTTGCTCATTGGTTCGTTGGATGCTTATTATTGTTGTTTGATTCAACTTTGCAGAGTTGAGGTCCTGCAGCTGTATTTGGGCCTTTTGGTGCTTGTCCACTTCTTTGTTGTTTGTTGTTTTCTCTTGTTTTCTTTAAGTTTGCAAGGTTGGGGTCCTGCATCTGTAGTTAGACCCGTTGTTGCAGTTTGTAGGCCATAGGTTGGGCTTATGTTCTTCCCTATTCACCGGCGGGTCTCGGTGCTGTGGTAGCATTCCTTCATTTCTTAACATGCATGTTACAATATATTTTCATTCAAATTTTTTTTTTCCTGTCTTTTTCTTTTGCAATGTTGTGTGCAATGAATATGGGAAATAATGTTCTTTAACGACGTTAATGGTTCACTGGTTCATGTTTTCTTGTTTCTTTTTAAATGTTTCCTTGTTTACATGTTGTTGTTGATGCAGTTTGCATGCTTGGGATTCTGTAACCATGATTGGAAACGTCGTTCTGTCATTCCACATTGAAGGGTGGGTTTTGTTGCTAGGTTTACGTTCATATTCGTTGTTTGTTGTTTGCTATTTCCAAATTGAAAGTGAAAATATTAAATACTGGAGATGCCCGAGTAAAAAATTATCTTGCAAAACATCTTCATATGTGAAAATAAAATTTGATTTCCTTTTTTATATGTCACTAGGTGTTATGGAGGTGGGTTCTAAGTAGTCACATAAAAAGATGTTCTGGAAGAGGATTTTCATCCCTCCCAGTACTGAAAATGCTTACTTACAAACTAGGGAAAAAAAAAAACACAATGAATAGGGATGAAAACATGACAGTGAAACCTACCCTTGAATGTGGAGAAACAAAAGCGGAGTTCTAATTGCATATACAGAATGCCAACCATGGAAATTGCATCTTTCTTAAATGTTTACATAGTGGGAGTCCTTTGCACGACCTTCACGGTTTTAAATTTTTACCTCGTGGGCCTCATAGCCTAAAATGTTTTCTTAACATGCGTGTTAAAATATTTTCCTCCGAATTTTTTATACAATCTTGTATACACTAAATTTGGGCAATATTGTTCTTCACCAACATTCCTAGTTGATTAGTTGATGATTGCTCATTGGTTTGCTAGATGCTTCTTATTGTTGTTTGATTCAACTTTGCAGAGTTTAGGTCCTCCAACTACAGTTGGGCCTCTTCATACTTGTTCATCGGTTTTTTGTTTGTCACTTTCTCTTATTTTCTTCAACTTTACAGGGTTGGGGTCCCGCATCCACAGTTGGACATCTTGTTGAAGTTTGCAGGACATCGGATTTGCTTCTGTCCTTTCACATTAACCAGTGAGTCTTGGTGTCATGGTTGCACTCTTGTCCGTTCGTTGTTGTTTACTATTTCTAGTTTGCATGTAATCGTTTTCAATACTCAGAATGCCTGAGCCAAAATCCTCTTGCAGAACATATTTCGTATGTGACTACTATGACGAGAGAAATAAGAGTGTGACATTGTCCTCATGTTGTTCTTGAGGTCATTGTTTGCCAGAGATCCCACCTTTTTCGCAGCCATAGTGACATGGAAAATATTGACAAATCGATGACAAATTCATTCAGAAGAATACACGAAGAACATGAAAGAAATCATATTGATACTATGCAAATGATACATGCACTTGGAAATACATTGCTTACTCTTCAATAAATATTTTCTCAACAAGGAGTCGATGTTGCAAATTCCCTGCCCTTGGACTGTGGTTTAAGGAAATGTTTCTTCAAAAAGACATCTCCACTTGAGAAACACAAATTCGAACATGGTTTTATAGCTGGGCCACCAAAAAATACTACCAAGATAAAATAATATGAATTTTTTTGGAGTAGATATAAATGTTAGAATATAATGGGTGCTCATTTAACCATATAAAATATCACTATTGTGACCCAACCATAGGCCAAAGCCACCCTTGAGCACCTTAACCTTGATAGAGAATAATTCTAGAAGCAAACCCTAGGCTAGATAGTGCACCTCTATCCAAGGATAGTGCACCGAATAGGAGTAACAAGAGCTAATCAGAAAGTCCAAACCATAACCAAGAGAGAGTCCAGGCCAAAACTAAAATTTGATAGTTGTAGCAGCTGCAACGACAACTCTCCTCCAAACTTGTGCACAAACTGGACAACTGCAGTGTGCACAAGTGTTGCTTCTGTAGTTCTTAGAATGCCTGCTAGAATGAAGACTGGCCTCCTATATTTATAATAAAATTGGCAAACTGCCTAGGCTGACTTCTCATTTTAAGTGCCTATTTACTTAGTATATAATATTTCCTTTAGCCGACTTCTTCTCTTGGAGGCTAATAACCTAATACAAATTATCCTCTTGAGTCGACTTGTCTTCTAGCATTATTAGTCAACTAATTAGGGTTTCTTCTTTCTTCCCGAAATATTTTATTCTCGTCAAGTTTACACATGGAGGTAAATACCTCCCACAACTACCATAATATCAACACTCCCTCCTAGCAAGGGAGGTATTTAAAGGTAATGGTCTTGAGCACAAACATACCATTCACCTGGTAGCATCAACATAGTTGTCTAGACCATCTCATGATTAGATCATGAGCACCATCATCACTATCAGTGTCATCAGCTGCATCATCTCTCAGAACCATACTCCAATTGAGTAATAAGAGATGATGCTGGATAAGTCACTCACTCCATAGAGTGACACAAGAGCCATTCTTCTAATCCGAACATATGTCCTAGAAGAATAAATATTCTAAACCATTTTCCGTCTGGGAAATCTCTGTCCATTGATCATCCATCTAGTTGATAATCATTTCCAGCACTATTGATAGTCTTCAAGGAAATTGAACAATGTCATTCAATAGAACACAACTGTGTCTATCCATAGTGGTACAAAACTACAATCCAGTGGTACACTGCCACACCAAGTAGCACACAGATACTTGATCAGTGACTTATAGTCACAATCAGTGCAACACATCCACTATAGAAGTATACATCTACTGTCCGGAGACATACAACCTCCATAACAATCTAATCATAAACCTTCACAGAAAAACATTGTTACGATATATAAACTGAATCATCTGGGCCATTCTTCCACTCACATCTATGAGATCTGGATGAGCATATTCCCTAAGAAAATAAAACATCAACAATGAGCCATATGGGCTATTATTCTCAAGAAAGGAAGAATAATTGTCCTAATTTCTAAGCCTGGACCATTCACCTATCAGGGCCATTCCTTTGGCACTAAAAAAAGTGGAACCTCTAGAGAATGAGTCTGCCCTAGGGAATGCTTGTGCCTGATTATTGAACCTGGACCATTCACCTATATAGGCCATTCCTCCGGCACTAACAAAGTGAAACCTGGAGAGAATGAATCTTCCTTAGGGAATGACTGTCTGAACCATTTCCTAAGGAAATGATTGTCTTGCACCAACCTCCAAAACAAACCATTCTTTGAAACTGCTCACAACTGTTAGCTTTGAAAGAATGATTGTCTGGCGAGGCGGACCAGTCTTCTTGACCACCACTATGAGTGACCGTCAAGAAGAGAGACTGTCCTATACCATTCCCCATGTTAACCACAAGGGGAATCGTTGTCTTTGGTACATCAACAATCCATCAAACCATCTTCATTACGAAAATGACCATTCAATCTCGACCATTTTTTGAACTAGAAAATGCATTTTCGTTAGAAATCTCGAACCTCTTTCCGAACTAGAAAGGGAGTGCTCATCCTCGACCATTTTTCAAATTGAAAAATAACTATCCATAAATCAATAAAACATCAGTGCTCCATCCCAACCTGGGATTCATCTCTTCCTTTTTCAATAAGGAAGTCGTCTCCATGAGCTCCATCTTGAGTACATAAATTCTTTCATCTTGGACAGAGGCTTTACCAAAATGTCTGCTTATCTACTCATCTATGGAGATATATATTGGAGAAACACTTTCTCTTTTCTAGACTTCATCACGGAGAATGTAATGTTTGATCTCAATGTACTTCAATATTTTTGGAACACTGGTTTTTCGAAGGCTTCATATAGCTATGATCATCATAGTTGAATTCAGATATTTTGTTTCCTTCTAGCTCATAACATCATGGAAAGGGTCAAACTTGGAACATATCCAAGTGGTACTTCTTCTTTCATCATGAGATATTTTCCATGGATTGGAAATCCATCATCCTTGAGTTATGAGTAACCATTCTGATATAATATCTTTGTTATAGAGGGTTTTTCTCGATGCTTTTGTTGTGAATTGGAGGCTCTGCACCAAGTTGTTTGAATCCATACAAAACCTTCTTCCATCTACATACAAGAGTCTCTTCCTGGTATACCTCAAAGCCTTCAGGTTGTTCTACATACGTTATTTTTTCAATTATTCTGGAGAAAAATCTTTGCATTCATCTGATGTAAACTCCAACCCATGGATATTGTGGACGATATAATGGCTCATGTAGAGGTATGTCGGGTTTACTAGAACAAGCAATCATCATAGTCTTCTCCCTCCATTTTGGAGAAACCTCTAGTTCTAGATCTCGCAATGCTTACATTCATAAGTCTTCCATACATTGTTCTTCATCACAACTTTCATTTCCTCTACTTGATTGATTTTAGTGAGTTCAGGTCAGGCTGGTAGTCCTATGATTCTCAATACAATGACTGGTTGTTCTGTCTTTTCCTTCTCTTTAGGAATCTTCATGTTCTTCCCTATGTTTTTCTTTAGCTCTTAGGTCCATGGATTTTTGTATAGATTCCATGCCCCGAAGACTCCAACTTCTTCCTTTCATCATAGGATCATGGATGTGGATGGACAACCAGGGATATTTAAGGCTTCTTTTTGAAGAAGACTTATTCTAAGGTCACACTGAACACGTGTTGTTTTTTCATGGTTGCTTCCATGGATAGATACTTCATCATGTTCAATGGATCATATAATTTAGTATTATCTCCCTCCTAATGCTTGCTTCATGCATGAATGCATGCTCTTCTTTTGGAAACATATAATCGACTCTCTCCATATAGGAGAGTCCACGCCTTTGTTTGCATCCTTATTGCCTTATGCAAAGTGTCACACATATTTTTCCAATTTCCTCTTGATTACTGAATTCTTTATGTCTTTACTTCTTCTAGGTTTCTTCAAGATTGATTCTGATTTTGGCTTATCTTGCAGTTGTTACTTATGTAATATCTTCCACATGAATTGTTACCAGGGGTTGTTGATGTACTTCATATTTTCATGTGTATTGTCTGACTTGTAGTCATAGTGATAGAAATCCTTATCTTGTTGTTCTTCCATAGGTATAGTTTCTCTTGGAACATATTATCTTCTAGGAAATAGATATGCAAGATATGTACAAAAAACTTGGTATGTACAAGAACTATGAAGAGTATTGTTACCTTGTCTTAGAAGAAGAAGTTTGTTTTGTCCTGCTTGTCTTTCTTTGAGGGTTTCCTTTCTTCGACAACTTATGCTTCATGTGATTCCTTCCTTTTCTTTAAATCGAGACAATGATTCTTGTAGTGACCATACTTTTGAAAATTGAAGCATTGTGTTCTTGACATATCTTTCTCTTGATTTGGTTTCTTCCTGGAGCCAAACTTCCTTTCATTCCTAAAATCCTTGAACCTTGCTGTGAAGGCTTGATCATTGTAATTCTTTTGGGGTTTCTCTTTTTCACTGATCCTCTATGATACTCATGGCATTGATGTCATTGTCTTTGAACTTCTCCATAACTACAACATTCTGCGGTTCCTTTTCTTTTCCTTCTTCAAACTCTGGTTCCACAATCTTTCCTTTCACAATATCCAACACTTTATTCTTGGTAAGGATGAGATCAATCCTTTTCTTCCATGCTCTGATGTTAGAATCCCCATCTAGCTTGTTTTCTGACTTCATAGAGTAAATCATGGTTGTCTTGACTTGGTCAACCCTAGATTTGACCAAAAAATCAACCTTGACGTCTTAGCTTGCTGAGAGTACCAGGACATGCGCTAGGTTAGGGCACACTAGTCTATCAAGAAATTAGGCCAATCCATTCTCTTAAGGTGCCTCAACAAGAGGATTAGGGTTTCTGCAACTCCACCTCCTAGTAACCCTAGCGGTGGTGCTTTGGTAATTGCTCCTCCTAGAAACCTTAGCGATAGTTCTTCAACGAGCTTAGTATCCTTATGGCTATGCTCCCTTCTAGTGGTTAGACTAAATGAAGGATGTGTGGGCCCATAACCTGTTAGAATATAATGGATGTGCTCATTTAACCATAGACAATATCACTATTTTCACCCAACCATAGGCCAAAGACACCCCGAGAACCTTATCCTTAACATAAAATCATTCTAGAAGCAAACCCTAGGATATATAGCCAAAAAATATAGAGAAACTCTCTCCAAGGATAACGCATCAAGTAGGAGTAACAAGAGTTGATTAGAGAGTCCAAACCATAACGAAGAGAGAGTCTAGGCCAAAACCAAAATCTGTTAGCTGCAGCAGTTGTAATGACATCTCTCCTCCAAACTTGTGCACAAACTGGCCAACTGTAGTGTGCACAAGTGTTGCTTCTGCAGTTCTGAGAATGCCTTCTAGAATGAAGACTGGCGTCCTGTATTTATACTAAAATTGGCAAACTGCCCGGGCCGACTTCTCATTCTAGGTTCATATTTACTTAGTATATAATATTTCCTTTAGCCGACTTCTTCTCTTGGAGGCTAATAACCTAATACAAATTATCCTCTTGAGCTGACTTGCCTTCTAGGGTTATTAGTCAACTAATTAGGGTTTCTTCTTGCTTCTTGGAATATTCTATTCTCATCAGGTTTACACCTGGAGGTAAATACCTCTAGCAACTACCATAATATCAACAATAAACAACATCTATTTTGACTTGAACCAAAGTTTGTCGATCTCAAACTATATTTCATAGCTGAGAATGTTTTTCCCATAGTTAATGTGTTTCTATGGCTTCATAATTATAAGACTAAGTTTTGTTGTGTGAGGGATAAAGTTCTTGTCTCCCTTTATTTTTCCTCTTCTATACTTGCATGTTTTTCCCTTTTCTTCTTCCCCTCTATTATGCATGTTTGGTTCTATAGTTCATCATGTTTCTATGCTCGCGAGTTCCCACGGTGGTGAACTGAGAAATACTCATCTCCACCTATATATTCACATCACGAGTCTGACTGATCGTCGTTCATTTGCATACTTAGCCAATTTTATGAACGCGAGTTCGCGGATAAGCGCTATTGAACTCTGGTGCCCCGTGTTTTGGGTATACATCTTGAACCCAAAAATTCGATGATCTATAATTTGACCTAGGACTCCTCAAACTCACAAGCCTGAATCTACCTATGATGACTCTGTCTGACCGACCCGCCTTTCCATACTTAGTCGAGTCTTCAAAGTTTCGCCCGTTCATGGACTCCCAAGTTCACAAAAGTTTAAAAGCATTTTTCACTCCCCTCCATCCCCGCTACCTTCATCCCTTCCCAATGCACATTAATTATTCTTTACTAGTGATAACTCACCAGACAGGTTAAAAAATATTGGCATTGCTAAGGAGAAATCTCGAGGACATATCCCATTAAAATGCATTAACGGACGAATATTATGGGATCTCATGATTTTTTTGCATCCATCTTGAATTGGAAAAAATTGTTGGTTATTTTAGTTTTTTTAAGGCATCATCATAGTAAGAGTGAAATATTGTACTACCCCACTATTATCCACAAACATCTTGACGTCATATCCCTCTTTAATACTGTGCATATATTAGAGGTTGTCATATTTGAGAATATGCTTGCATATGGAAATCTTAACTCATGTTATTAGTGACTATTCAACACACACATTCAAAAAGATTGACATTGATATGAGAAAAGATTGAGGACATATTCCATTAAAATGAATTAAACCAAGATTTACAGAAGATTACACTATCATCCTTCAGCCCTCAATTTAAAAACATATTCACATTTCCTTCTATGATCGAAAACTTGGGCTTTAAGGTGTCCTCGTTGTAATGTTCCTTGCCATCCACATGTGAGACAACTTAGAGATGCCATACATGCCCAATTGAAAGATGAGGGAATGGTTTCATGTGACGTCAACTTTGAGCAAAACAATTATATTAGGCAACTGAAACTCAGACACAAAAAATTCAGGTATCTTATGATTGGTATTCTCCCTGTATTCAATGCTTTGGTTGGTTGAAAGGCTTGCTTGAAGATTTGTATGTTGAAATTATTTTTTTTGTTGCTAGAAATTGGAAGGGACTTTCAAGTCACTTGAAAAATGATCCTTTGTTGAAGTATATAGCTTCTTCCAACAACACAAATTTGGCAAGTGTATCAAATCCTGCAGACCACACAAGAATTTATCTTTCGTCAGAGGATTCACACATATCATGGCTTGCAAAATGGTCTGGAATATTCGTAAATGACAGAAAATATTACTCCATGCATGAATATACTCAAAAGGAAAGCATAAATTTGGATCCTCATGAATGTGAGAAACTGTATGGGTGGTTGAATCAACATCCTAAAATTACACAAGTTTCTATTTAAAATTTTGTTGAGCAACTTCTGGGTGTGGTAACATACTTGAGAGAAAGTCAGATTCTTTGTCAAAGTTTTTTCACTGACCTCTGGATGTAGTAACAGACTCCACATAAAAGAAACTTTCTATTGGTACTGCACATTGTTTTCACTATTCCTATGCATATGATTGCATCTGGGTCTAAGGGCTTGCTGCTCTTTGCAATAATATTGTCCTCGTAATTGAAGGTGGGTATATAACCAAGAAACGATGCTCTCAAAATTTTATGATGTTTGAATCGACATGTAACTAGGAAACGTTAATGGGAAGGAATTATGGATTATGGACTTTGCAACACTTTCTCAAGATTACTTTATACTACCACCTTCTGCAAGAAGATTGACGTGTTCAGGTAATGTTTTGGTTTATGAAGATCACCTTTTATTACCACCTTCATGTAATCATTTTGTTTCATTCTTTGGAAGATACCTTGATGTAATAGGATATTCTAGATCTATTTCCACTGAATATCAATCTTTGTGTTATTTCCCTTGCTTTGAATAAGGAGAATGCATTTATTCTATTGCAGTAGATCCAATATTTGAAAAATAATGGAAATTGATCTATGCTTGAATTATTTCCTTGTATGGATCAAAAAAATCATCATGGCCTCACTGCAAGTGATGCCAAATATTTATGTGGAGAATATTTGGCATCACTTTTGAATATTCCAGACCATTTTTTGAGCCATTATATATGTCACCCCTATGATGAAAGATACATTCTGGTGTGATATGCAACATTTGATACACTTGCCAAATCTGTGTTGCTGGAAGAAGATATATACTTCAACAAAGGAGCATTTTGTAGCTGACTTGAATGTCCCTTCCAATTTACAACAATGAAACAAAGAAATTCAACATACAAATCTTCAGGAAGGCCTTTCAACCACATAGATGATCGAATATAGGGAGAATATGAGTCACAACATACTTGAACTTGTTTTGTCTCATCTTTTGTTGGCCAACATGATTTGTTTCCCCCAAATCTAATGTCACATAAACCCACTTGCTCATGTTTGAAATGGGCTTGAATCGCATATCTAAGTTGTCTCAGATGTCGAGGACCAGAAACATTACAAGGAAGGCACGTTAAACCTCAAGTTTTTGATGATAGAGGGAAATTAACATTTAGCAAAGTATGGAATGTTGACTAAAAAGCTAATGCAAGAAGGTCATATCTAGAAGAGATAAACTATTCAAGAAGCTGGGATAGATCTAGCTGACAGCACCAATGAATTCCAAGACCCGAAATTGATATTCAACTCATTTTTTTAAACCAAGCAAGCACTTGATGGTCAAGTTGAAATCCATAAAAGATTATCTACAGGCTTGATTCTTTTACAAATTTTCTTTTTTTGTCCGCGGAGCCTCAATCACAGTCATTATGGAAAACACATTTAAATTTCATAGAATATCTGTTGAACTATTTAAGGATATCTATTTTGGGATATAATCTCAGTTGTATTTTGTAACCGATTTTATCTGAACATAGAATATTTGAGGTTTTTCTATGGTGTTTTCCAATGTCTTATATTGTTTTATTTTTATTTTGTATTTTTTTTTTAAATTGACTCATTTTCCCGTACAACTATTGATAGATGAATTCAACCTCTTTCTACAAGAATTTAAGACGCTCTTTGATCTGTGGTTAAAGATGCACAACAATCTTTTTTTTCTGTTGCCCAACACTTCGATTTAAATAAAAGTTACTCTATTCCCTCCTTACATTTTACATGGAAGAAGAATTTGTGATAGGACATAGTTATGTGGCGCCCACCCTATAATTAAGAAATAAATGGGTGGACCCATCCTTCTTTCATTCTTCAAGGTCCCATAAATAGAATAAATTAATGACTCTATTTCAACAAGGCAACTCAAAAGTTGGCATCATGCTCCTATTCAATATTTTGCATATATTACAACTTCTTCTATTTGATAATATTTGCGCAT
>ML841327.1:12646-31106 GCA_009831015.1 Picea engelmannii | reverse complement strand
AGACAAGGGTTTTCCCTGTGCTATAGCTCTCTGATATACGTGTGGGGTCCAACAGTAGTACTCGACCCAATATCTCAGGGCACTAACTAAGGAGGATAGACCGTACCCTTAGCCGTACTACCCGACTACCCAGGTACTAGAGATTATCTTCCGGACTACCCACAATTTCTGCCAAGGAAAGTGCTATGATACCACTTGGAAGATACCAGATATATAAAATATGCAGAATAGAAATGAAATGCTAGAAATGACAGAATGACAATAAAATATCCATCATAATCTTCACAATACACATAAATGATATACAAAATAGCAACAGAAATAGCACTTTGATTCAGATAGCAATGTTCACAGGCCTCTTCGAGGGGGCAACCTCCAGTCGAGCAGCGCTCTGTTACAATAATATCCAATCTAGGGTTCTCATACCCTCACCTCTTATTTATACTAAATATGTCTATTAAGAGAAGCATCTAGAGGAAGATCCTTCTAGAAGTGGAAGCTTCTATTAGGTCTTCTTACATCCACCTTATTCTATTTTATTGAAAGGCCTTATTAATATTGACCTTTATTACATCCGAATACATTGATCTACCTATGTGAGGGTTAGGACCTTAACACTATCCCTACACAACTTGTCCAGAAACATGCATAAAATATCTTTCCAGTTAATGGGAAAGCTATTACAAATTTCAATATATTAGCAAAAACAAGTCGAGGCTACTGTTTCCCTATTCCATACATCGACACTTTTTCGATTGCGGGTTCTTAGACTGACGGGCTCAAAATTGTGTTTCATCTTCTGCGACTTGCAAACAGTACTCAGATTTCTATGATATACAATTTGTCCATTGGAATGCCTTGTCATGAGCCCGACCATCCTTCGTTCCTTTCAATACTTAGCCTCAAGTTGGATGTATGTTCATGATGTGGTACATTTCCATGGTTGCACATGTTGCAATGAATATGTATCAATTCTGGCCTACTGTTTCCTTGTTCCATTTTTAGACACTTTTTCAATTACAGGTTCCCGAACTGGCGGGCTCAAGATTGCGTTTCTAATGTTTCACAACTAGAAAACAGTACCCAGAGTTCCGCGATATACAATTTGTCCACAGGAATGCACCATCATTCCCTCTTCCATTTTATGACCTCTACGGTCAACACTTCCGAGAGATATGATTTGACCCTTAGGCCCTCACCTCTATTGGTTGTATCTTGTAGCCCTATTTTGAAGCTCGACCAACAACGTTTTATAATTAGTCATCCCTTAATTATTGTTCCATGTCCATACCACCTCTGTAATTCTTTCTGGATATGAAATTAATAAACTTTAAATGCTAACACTTCATCATGAAGGAACCTTAAACATGTCATTAATGAGTGAAATGCTCGAGGAGATATCCCACACTTATTCCATATAGAAAGTGACCACTGGACTCCCACATCATCTCCTCTTCCATGTTACACATTTTACACTCAAAAGTTTCGAGACATACAATTTGACCCTCGATAATTCACGTCTCTTAGGGAACCATTGTCACCCTAGTTTGAAGCATGTCCCACTACTTTTCATACTTCCCCATTTCATGGAATCTCTTTCACGGATCCTTGGGTTGGCAGGTTCACGAAATCTCCAATTCTTAGTCATTGTTTACTATACCCACCAGC
Organism: Picea engelmannii; assembly: GCA_009831015.1. Taxonomy (NCBI): domain Eukaryota; kingdom Viridiplantae; phylum Streptophyta; class Pinopsida; order Pinales; family Pinaceae; genus Picea; species Picea engelmannii. Next base: position 29,438 of record ML841327.1, on the reverse strand, counting down.
TTTGCACATATTTTAACGTATGCAATGACCAAGGTTTAATGCTAATAATTCATCATGAAACAACCATACAGATCGTCATTTAAAATAAGAAGGCTCAACGAGACAATCACATTGACTATTGCTACAGAACTTGCCCAGAAACATGCATAAAATATCTTGCCATGTAATGGGATATCTATTACAAATTTCAATAGTGAAAACGAGTTCAGCCTACCGTTTCCCTATTCCATACTTAAGCCACCTTTCCGATTGAGGGTTCTTGGATAGGCGGGCTGATGATTGTGCTTCCATTGTTCTGTGGCCTACAAATAGTACCCGAAGTTCCGCGATATATAAATTGACCTCTGGACAGTCCCATCATGCCCTCTTCTATGTTATTGTTTTTGCACTTAAAAACTTTCGAGACATGCAATTTGACCCTTGGGTCCTCACCTCTAATGGTTGTACCTTGTAACCCTATTTTGAATTCCTCCTGATCGCTTTCGATAATTAGCCACTCCTTGAATTCTTTTTCCCATCCCCGCAGCCTTCGTACTTCTTTCTAAATATGCAATTAGAAACCTTTGATGATAATATCTCATCATGAAGGAACCTTCAACATTGTCACTAATGAGAAAAACACTCGAGGATATCTCCCATTTAACACATTAAACCAAGATCTACGGAGAGTTATATTATCCCTTCTGATTTTTCATCTCAAACAACATGGAATGTATTTCGTGTGTCGTCGCGTTGGTGCGTTCAAGAAATCTCCTATCCTTAATTTCTCTTCATTGTACCTGCCATCTTCACACTTCTAGGTATGCAATTACTAGTATTTAATGATAACAATGCATCATGCAACAACCATTGATATTGTCATTAATGCATGAAAGGCTCGAGGAGATCTCCCATTCACATGCATTGGACAAAGATTTGTGGAGGGTTATATTATCCCTTCAAACTCTTCATTTCAAACAATGTCTAGAGAAAACGAACATTCTCATAAACTTATGGAAGCAACTCGACAATAGTTCTGTGGAGACACAGTGAATATCTTCGGACGTTAGGACCAGAACTTCTAGTGGTCCAGGGCATACTCTTACTATTCATCCCGTTCCGCATAGAACGAATAATTTGGACCTCTGGAATCATTTGTGCAAGTTGCATCCCTGAGGTTTTTGACTGTAAGGAGGTGGTCTCTTGGTGCACTGAAAAATATATTTCAACCCAAAGAATTATTCCACTCCGTGACCACTCTCCTATTTCTTTGTCACCTCAGGTCTTCTGCAAGATATTAATATTTTCGAAGAGAACATTGACCTTTAGAGGAAAACACTAAAATTAGTTCCTAGAAAAACATGATAATGGGTTGGACCTCTTACCTGAGTTCCTCGAAGACCCGACAATAGTTCCTGAAGAGATCACAAAGTTGTAGGTCAGTTCCATTAGAAATTCATTCCGGGAAATTGCTTAGTTGTTTACAAGATTAATGTGACATCAATCCATGACAAGTGTTTCCTACATAGTTCTTTATATTTTGTATTTCACAGTTAAGGAAAAATCCATTTTTGATCCGGGGAAGATAATTTCCATTTAAATATGTTCCCAATTGTCACGATTCAGAGAAGAGAATAAATTTTGTATGTTATCCTACTTGATTTTTGCGATAGCACATTGCTGTCTGTTTCCAAAACTGTCTTTATCTAAGAAGATAAACTATGAATTCAACCCAGTAACATTCTGGTATCATGCCTTGTTGAGGCACAAGGCCTCCCATTATTTTTATGAGGTTTTTAATGACTTTGTCTTGGTTTTCAAATATTTATTGTTAGGTAAGGATGATCCCCAAATGTGTGGCCAGGAAACCAATTTTTTGGACACGAAAGGGACACTTGAACGAAAGGAAAATTACAGTGCAATAATGGTCTTTGGCTCCAAGGAAAATACTGATTTCCTTCCATGTCACATCACGGACAAGATGTTTGTTACATAAATAGCAAGGAAATACAATTATTGGTTTCTTTTTTTCCATGGCAAAAAAAAGAAACAATTAATTCCTCTTCCCTGGAAAGTCAGGGACTTCGTGTTCAGAAACATCAACAAGATTGAAAAATTCGTAGGCCATTTCAAGAACTTGAAACTAAAATATTTTGAAAGGCTAAGAGGGTTCTACCCTAATGGGATTTTTTGAGAAAATATACTAGCAATTGGCTTTATAAATTATTTTATCCATACACACTCTTAGAGCAAGATTTGCCTCACCCTATGCAATATTGTATAGAGGGACTTATTCCATTTCCCTATGTAGACTTATATTCCTTGTTACTAAAACCCAGAGACTAAAAATACAAATTTTTCCACTTGTACGCATCTTTCACTCTATACAACAAGCGTATACGTAGACTGCTCCACGACAACCCACGTACATTGAGATTTGTGCCAGAAAATGAAAATTAAATGTTGGTTTTCCATGTCACGACAGGAGATATATGATCCTTAGCCTTCCATATACTGGAAACATTCTGAATATTCCCTTCAATTTCATTTTGAAGGCTATAAATGAGCCAATTCCAAACTATGGAAAAAGGAGAAGAATTCAACTTTGAGAGCAAAGTTATTCTGGAGAAATTATTTACTTCATATTGAGTTTGCATTCCTTTGTCCTTTAAGTCTCAATATAATGTTTATCTCCCAAGATCTTCCCTTATTGATGGAGAACCTCATTGTCTCCCTTCTATTAGTTTGCCTTTTTTGGAGGATTGAAGTGGTGGAGGCCCAACTGGAAGGAACTTAGTTTCTCGGTTCTGAACCATGCTGACACAGAAGTCTGTAATATTTTCACTTTTGTTGATCATTTATTAATAGAAATAATCTCTTCCCCTCTAATTGATATCTTGTAAATATATGAGTCATTATCCATGGGCGTATTTGTTATATATATTGATGGATTATGCTATTTAATGTGCTAACTTTTTATACTTCCACCATATGCTTGTTTTGCTTATTTGTTGAGAACTTGTTGCATGTATATAACTTTGGGTCAAAGTGCTCAAAGGTGGACATCATTGAACATCTGGATGAGGTAGGATTATTTCTTATCTCGCTTTCACATTGGTTTATATATCATGTTGTTGGGATAGAGTTGATTTCTGAAGTCATTTCCATCTATTGTGGTTCACCCTAGCCATAGAGAGATTTTCCTCATAACACACGCCTGACCGAAGACATAGATAGTGATGACAACACTCATGCTCCTCACAGTGGTGATGTAGAGACATTTCAAAGTGAAATTGAATTATATATACAATAAGGAAAACGCTCTGGTGAGAAGAGTGTCGAGTCCCCCACCAGCACTCCCAAGAGAACGACATCACGGAGCATCACTTCAACGACCCACCCTAGTAAGAAAGCAACCCAAAAATATTGAAATAGAGGAGGAGATAAGAACCCTCCTCACGAAAAAATTGATAGTTATCACAAGCTTCCCGTGGCGAAGAAGAGAAAAAACATTGCAGGGCAAGCGGAAAAACCCAAAACTGAAAGTGAGAACGTGCAACTTGAAACTGGAGGGAATGATGTGTTCCACAAAGTTGATCCACCCACGGACACTATGCACCATAGTTAGATAATGGAAATAGTTGAGACCAACATTTTTAATGAAGATGAATCCTTCCTATTCCGGAGCACTGTTTTTGACAACCAATCTAAAAATTTAATTATTGAAAAGAGAGATGTAACAAATAAGAAAGGGAAATCTCGTTCAGAGGTTAACCTTAGGAAAATGCAGTCATCGCAAATCTCCCAATTTCATCGTGCAACTGTAGATGCTCTTGATGATTCCATTGGAGGAATTGTAGCGAAGAATGCCATACTGAATGGTCGAATCAAGGAATTGGAGGAGGCTTTGATTCCTACCCCATTTTTTTCAGTCCTTTAGCAAAAATCGTGCATGCCACCCCTGTAGCCAAGTTAAAAGGATCCTCTAGCCTCCTCACATTTTGTAGAGGCTATGTAGAGAAAAATATCAAGAAATAATGGAGCTAATTACTAAATCCTAGGAAACATCACAAAATATAGCTTCCTTTTGAACGAGGGAAAATGATTTGCACGAACATTTGCAGGTGGATTTAAAAAATGAATAATGTTTCTATCTACATAGGGTGATCCTTTTTGGAAAACATGTCATCACCATATCATATCTGGAAAGAAGACAAGAGGATTTCCCCTCCCCAAACCCGATCAAACAATTAAAAGCATACTAGAAAGAGAAAGTTAAGAACCTACACCTCATTGTCGAATCATGTGAACAAGCCATATCAAAGAAAGAATAATTATTCATAAATCTAACCCAAATAGACTTAACCGGAATCACCAATGAGGTTCAAGACCCAAACTTAATCCTCAACTCCTTGTCCTTAACCAAGTAAGCCTTCGATGAACAAGTTGATACTTTAAAGGGGTTGTCTTCAGAGATTTTTTACGACATCCTTGAATATGGTCAAGATGATGTCGAGAACTGGCCAGTGGACTGTTCGAGACATAATGAATAAATTGGACAGGTTCTGCATAGTATTTCTATCGATCTAAGGAAATTAGAAAATGATCTTTTCAACATAGAAATCCGGGATGAAATCAACATGGCCCCCATGACAAGCTACATTAAAGAATGGCTCCAAAGGAGAATGGACAAGCTCACCGATGAAGGGAAACAACTGGTTGACACGATTCCAGTGTTCATCGACGAGAGAAACAAAAAGGCATCAACTTCATAGTAATTCTATACTGATCACATCTTGCTTTCTTTATCAATCGAGTTACTCTACATATTTAAATAGAAATCTCTAACCAAAGCCTCATAACTTCCAATTTCTTCTTTTCGGGTCTTCCTCTTTACCGTTGTGCACTTATTCTTTCTACAATCCTATTTCTTGTACTCATTTTTTTAATGGTCTGCGAGAGTCCCAATCCCAGTCTATATGACAAATGCATTTAAATTTTCAGAAATATGTAAGAGACATTATTATTTTTTGATAAATTTCAAAGAAAACTAATTTGGGAACAATTTTGATGGTGCCTTGTGGGATTCTTTCAGAATGATAAATTAGTTCTCTTTGTGCATATCGATCATCTTCTTTTATTTTTATGTGCTAAGATTTATTTTTCTTCAACTATGCTCGATGTCAGGAAATTGTGTTTATTATATTTGAATGTTTAATGTGTGTGATTCACAAAAAAACTACTACTATCCTTTTTTATTGATTCAAGGCATTACATACACGCCCCAGAAAAAAACTAAAACATCAGTATCACATATATAAAAAACGCAGTAGGAATGTCATCCTCGTTCACATATTAACCCCATATTAATATAATATTATGATTAACTAATTCGAGAGGTTCTTCGGGGATCATCTACTAGCCCGATGTCTTATGGCTGGCGTGTGACACACTAGCATGAGTCATATTCTGCATGGATACCACATGTACTTCAAGCTGCTTCCCACATGTCTCTGTTGCTTCGGGCTTCCATAGCAGTGCATTTATTCCCATTCCAACCTAGCACGGATTACGCTGTCATGCAACACTTGTTTTAAGTAATTGAAGGTAGACATAAAAAAATGAATAATGAATAGAGAAATAGATAACACACGTAAATTAATTGTATATGTAATAAATGAATAAATGAATTATTTTAAGTAAAATTTGTTAGTTTAATCTCTTTGAGTTTTTATTTTAGTTTCTTTTAAAATTATTTCTTAACAAATGTTCATTTTGTTTTTGTAATTTTTTGAATTTTCATATTTAAATAAAAACAATATAAGCATTGTATAAGTAAATATTAGTATGTATAATATAAAGATCATATAATTAAAAGTTAATGTCTATAGTGTGATTCATAAATAATTGATAACATATGGATTCTGTAGTAAAATGTTTTAATAGTAAATAAATTTATATATACAATTTGAATGGGCTTAATAGTTAATAACACCTCTTTCCTCTTAAGAGGTTACAAGTTCAAATCCATACACATATAGGGTATGTATATCTCCCTAGATTTTACGGGTCAAATGGTTGGGTAGAAGGAGTCCCATGCCCCACAAACTATTATTTTATTAAGATTCATACCAAATATTTTGTTTTTGTTATTAATATTTTTTTATTTTATTTAGATGTCACATTAACATTTCATTTTGGGCATAAAATTATACATCTCCCTCATCACTACATGTGGAAAAAATTCAACATATAGATATATCATTTTCTATGTTTGTTATTTATTTGTTAAAAAAACTAAAACATAGAAGAGGAAACATTTATACGAGTTAATATATAAGTCTTCCCTAATACTTTTTATATATGTATGTGTGTTAGTGTTTATGTTTACTTAAGATTAGGATTGACATTGAAATAATTTTCTATATATATTTTTAAACGAAACATGCATTGTTAGAGTTTTAAACGAAACATGCATTGTTAGAGTTAAGTATGAAATTGCACATTATCCTTACATTGAACTATAAAAACGTTATCCTTACATTGAACTATAAAAAGCATCTTTCTGAAAATTTAAAGTCTTAAACACTTTAATAGGAAATATAAATACTTCAACAATTTTAAAAGTACCATTTTATTTTATTAGAATAATATTTGATAATTCATTTGAATGTCTATCTTCAAATTTTTAAAGTTATTTGGATGTGATATTTATGTAGAAAATCTAATAAAATTATGTTATTATGATTAGTGCATTAACTTATTATCTTATGCCTATGATTAGAATAATATTGATTTATCACTCTATAACTTTGAATGTAATTCAATGACAAACTTGTGCTTCTATGAGTAGATTAGCAAGGAATTTAAGTCTTTTGTTTTAAAAAAAGATGATCCTTAAACAAATGACTCATAGTCAACACAATTCATTGTGTATATATAATCACAACTCACTATAACGTGTATATGTAATCACAACTCACTATTAATTTAAAATTTAAATGGAGTGCAAAGCTTTTTGTTTTCTGTAATTTTTTTTATTTACTGAGAACTCTGAAAGGAATTTAGTAGGAATTTAATAGTTTTGTTCACAAAGAAGATGATCCTTAAACAAATGACTCATAGCCCATAGAGTTTATTATGTATATGTAATCACAACTCAATATTAATTTAAAATTTAAATAGAGTCCAAAGGTTTTTGTTCTCTGTAATTTCTTTATTTACCGAGAACTCTGTATTCAGATCTAGTTTCCTACTTGATTATTTGCAATGCCAATAACAAATATAAAATAATTATTTCAATTGTTAAATTAATAAATTCACACTTTATGGATTTTAATGAATATGAAATCACAACATTTTAATGAACTGTAACGTCACCCATTCACAATTTAATCGAATCCGTATGTCCCCACGTTTGGGTATTGGCCAGAAATTTATGGTTAACAGTGGTCTGTACTCACTCTTAAAAACAATGCATAACACATTTATTAGCCCACCAATTAGAGCAATATCAATGCAACAATTTCAGTGCCGTGAAACATTCAACCAGAAGAGGGTGCGGGATTCAACTATAAGAGGGTGAGGGGTGTTTTTAATATGTTTCAGATAGACCATAGTTCAACCAACAAACAAAGCATTTGGGCAGTTTTTAACATGTACCAGCATTTGAAAAGGGAATGCTTTAGTACATTGTATTCAGTTCCCAATTGTTTATGCCAACTATTTAATTGATGGATAATCACATGAGAGGTATAAGACAACCAATTTTTAAGTTATCAGGAATCTTGTATGGCGTTTGTTCTGCCCATGTATACTGTGTTCTGTGTTGATTCAACAAACACAAGATTTGTATGTTCAGCATATTTTTAAACACCATATATAAGTATGTGTGTTTATATGTAGATACATATGCGCATGCATCCAATCTATTCATAATTAGTCTGTGTAATTGAGTGATAGATGTTATATATATGAGCATATCCATAGAAGTAGAGGACAATGCGAGTACATTGTGTGAGGAGATGATGGTTGTATGTTCGGGTTGGCTATTGTAATTCTCCCTTAAATAGAAGAAGATCGATAATCATTGCCCGTGGTTTATTTATTTATTTGGGTTTTCACATAAATCATTGTGTCAAGTGTATGACTGATGTGCTTGGTTTTATGCGTCTTTGATCTTGCTTAATTTATGCTCTTTAAAAATAACTTTGTTTTATTTCCACTAACCAACAAGTGGTATAAACAAAAGTTGAGTAAATGTCGCGGGTAAACCAAGGCAAAAAGACATGATTAAATTAGTAGCATATCATCAACACTCCATCAACACTCCCTAAACAGTATTAGAAGTCCACAGTATTAGAAGTGCACACAATTTGTGCACCACATAGCGTCGACAAATCGACGTTTCCCCTTCACACACATAAAGAGTGTTAATTTCAACACTAGCGCTCCCTTTCCACCCATAGAGGAGCACCGATATTTAAGAAAAAAAAAAAAATCATGATTTAAAAAGTATTCAACTTGGTATAAAATTTGTGGAGGATCGACTTTATAATATTTTATAAAGGTGGATGAGGTAACTTAAATATTATGGAGAATAGTGGATGTTTAAAAAGTGGAGGTGTGTTTTAATGTGAGATATAATATAATAAAGGGTGAGGTGGATACCTTTGTTTTAGAAGTGGAACTTTATATATATATATATATATATATATATTTTGGTTTAAAATTTGTTTTTAACTTGTTGTTTCATTATAAGAGTTTGGTTTATTAGAAGCTATTATTTTGTTTTGGGCAGTGTGTGTTAATGGCGAAAGTGTAGAGTTTTATGTTTGAAGTGGAGAAATTCAACTGTAAGAATAACTTTGTGCTATGGAAACTCAAGATGTGATATTTGATTTTGCAACAAGGATTGCAAAAGACCTTGGTTGAAAAGTCAAAGCAACCAACAATCATAACATATGAGGACTCACAGGATCTAGATGCAAGTTCCCTCAGTACTATCATTTGTGTCTCACAAATGAGGTGTTTTTCAATATTGTTGAAGAATGGACAACAACAGGTTTGTGGGACAAACTAGAGAGTATGTATATGACAAAGAACTTGTCAAACAATATCTTCTTAAAGAGACAGTTGTACAACTTGCAGATGAAAGAAGGTACATAAATTATTGATCAATTGAATGTCTTCAATACTCTGATATGTCAATGAACTAATATGGAAGTAAAGCCCAAAAATGAGGACAAGTTGATTACGCTATTGTGCTCGTTTCCAGAGTCTTGGAATCATCTGGTCACAACTCTGTGGTTTAACACAATAGATGTCATTGCATCTGACATTGTTGTGGCAACTTTGTTGTCTGAGGAGATAAGGAAAAATATTGTAAAGAAACCTCAATAAGAAAAGAAATGGTGGTCAGAGGTTGATCTACAGGAGGAGGGAAAGATCAAAAAGTTACAGCTGGGTCTAAGTCAAAAGATAGTAAGTTTAAGGAAAAATGTTCGTTTTGTGGCAAATGTGGGCATCTCAAGAAGGACTGTTGGAAATGAAAACAAGCATCCAAAGAGGACTCCACAATAGAAACAAATTCATCTAAAGGTATGGTTGATGAAGTTTTGTCTGTCTGTTGTGTCTCACCACCTGTTTTCGCATAGAAGGTGTAGGGCAATGATGGTTGAGTCACCATGAAATAATAAAAAATAAAAAAAATTGCATTTACTTTGGAGTTGTATAAATTATTGATTACATGTAAATGGGCATATGTCTGTAAGACCTAGATAGGCATGTGTACCGTTGTTTTATCAGGTCACCTATGAAGAGTCTAGACATATATTTAGGTATATTGAATATGTGGGGGGGGAGCATGTATGTTTGGGTAAACTTAACCCCGTGAAAGAGTTAATCAGTTAAATATGTTTTTAGGTCAAAGCACATGGTTTTTCGAGTCCATGTCTTTTGGGTATCCCGTGGTATTGTGTCTATGAATTGCATGTAATGAAGCCTATAGAAGGCTTGGCGAACTCCATTGTAAATGGGCCTGAAGGTAAGAGGTGAAGGCTTACATGGCTGGTCTGGCTGGATTTGGTCAAAGTTCTTCGAATGCAAAGTTCAAGGTGGAGCACTGTGTCCAGTTTAGAAAGGTGGGTCTATAGAAAGGTTGATGTGTTGGGAGGTCAATCAAGTGTTTAAGAATATACGATGAAGGTAAGTTCATATCCATGGAACTTGGAAAGTATTGCAAAGAAGTTGGGATCGAATAGACATGTTCAGTAATGCCAAGTTACAACAACAATTGCGGAAAGAAGCGGTTGTGCTATCTGGTAACTTGGTCACCATCAATTGCAAAAGACAAGATTATTCAGGAAGAGACATGAACGCGTCATCTCGTAATTACTCAAATGTGAAATTATTTGGTTGTGATGCTTATGGTTTTTTTATCATCTTTCAAAGTAGGACCTAGATAAAACATGTATATCTTTGATATGGTGACGATGTTAAGGGGTCCAGAATGTGGGATCCTACTACCCACAAAATCATCATGGATAGAGATGGAGTGTTTGATGAATATCCTTTTATAAGGAGATGTATATGTAACAACGAGAATGGTTAGTTCAAAATAGTAAGAGGAGATTTGTTTGCAAACTCAAAAATCACTATATGGCCTGAAGCATGCTAAGAAAAGGGTACAAGATGTTTGATTCCTTCATGGTGAGACAAATTTTACAAGAAGTGAGTATAACCATTGTGTTTATGGTATATTCAGTATCTTGGTGTTATATGTTATGCTTGGTGCAAGCACAGGCATGGTTGAGATCAACAGGTTGGATTAGTTGGTTAGGACATCTTTTATGAAGGATCTAGGAGTAGCAAAATAAATCTTGGGCATGGAAATACAAAGAGAGAGGAAATATGGTAAGATTTTTTATCACAACAAAAGTATGTGGTGAATATACTCAGGAAATTCAGTCTGAATAATGTGAAACTTGTAAAGTCTGTTTGGATTTCCATTGTAAATTCTCTTCAGGTTTATGTCATAATTGATGACGAATAAAAGGGTTATATGTCTTGAGTATTATATGCTAGTAGGAAGTTTTCTGATTGCAATGGAGAAATTGTCATAGTTTCACATGCAGTTGGTGGTGTCAGTAGACACATGGAAAAGCCGAGTCAAGAGAATGAAAATTGGTGCTTCAAACATAGAAGCACAATTATCACCTACAATGGTTGCAGTGATTTGGTCTATGGTTATGATTCATGAGATTTGGACAAGTGCATTGGTTTATTATACAGGTTATTAATGGAGATAGAATTGTCCATACTGGATTGAATCGTGCAGGCATATTCACATAACAATATTGTTAGAGAAGTTGTCGAGTTATGATGTTGTTTGTCTTCTCTTGTAGGAAAGGTGATGGATGAATTAATTAAGGGCATGATGTATCATGTAAATTGTTATCAAGGTGGAGATTGCTCGAAAAATGCAAACATATCTCCTCATGCATTCACATGCAGATGCAAATGCACATGCACATGAGCATGCATGCAATCTATTTATGTATTGTTTGTGTAACTACGTGATCTATTCATGATCAGTCTGTGTAACTGAGTGATAGATGTTATATATACAAGCATACCCATACAGGTAGAGGGAAATGCAAGTGAAAGCGAGTACATTGTGTGAGGAGAGGATGGTTGTATGCCTAGGTTGGCTATTGTAATTTTCCCTTGAATAGAAGAAGACTCATAATCATTACCCATGGTTTTTTTTTCTGATTTGGGTTTCCACATAAATCACTCTGTCAAGTGTATGATTCATGTGCTTGGTTTTATGCGTGTTTGATCTTTCTTAGTTTATGCTCTGTAATAATAGATTTGTTTTGCTTTCACTGACCAAAAGGTGGTATCGGAGCAGGTTGAGCAGGTGTCGCGGGTGAGCCAAGGAAAAAAGGAATGATTGAGTGAGTAGCAGGTCATTTGCGCTCCCCAAACAGTGCTAGAGGCCCGCCGATGCTCTCACACTTAAAAAATATTGATTTTCAAAAAATTGGCACACACAGTTTGTGCAACACAGAGCAATGACAAATCGACGGTTCCCCATCCACACATCAGGAGCGTTTATTTCAACACTAGCGCTCCCTTTCCACCCATAGAGGAGCGCTGATATTTAAGAAAAAACAATTTGCATGGTTTAAAAAGTATTCGTCTTGGTATAAGATTTGTGGAAGATTGACTTTATAATATTTTATAAAGGTGGATGAGGTCATGTAAATATTATGGAGAATAGTGGATGTTTAAAAAGTGGAGGTGTTTTTCAATGTGAGATATAATATAATAAAGGGTGAGGTGGATACCTTTGTTTCAGAAGTGGACTTTTTTAAGGTGTTTTAAATATATTATATATATATTGGATTAAAACTTTTTTCCAGCATCTTGCTTCATTAGAAGAGCCTAGTTTATTAGAAGTTGTGATTTTGTTTTGGGCGATGTGTGCTAATGGCGAAATTGTAGAGTTGTAATTTTGAGGTGGAGAAATTTTGTGGTAAGAATAGCTTTGCAGTATGGAAACTCAAGAGGCAAGATTCTCTTTCACAACAAGGATTGCAAAAGGCCTTGGATGGAAAGTCAAAGAAATCGGCAAGCATAACAGACAAGGAATGGGAGGATTTGGATGCAAGAGCCCTCAGTACTATTCATTTGTGTCTGGCATATGAGGTGTTTTTTAACATCATTGAAGAGACTACAACAACAAGTTTGTGGGATGAACTAGAGAGCATGTATATGACAAAGAACTTGTCAAACAAAGTCTTCTTAAAGAGGCAGTTGTACAGCTTGCGGAAGAAAGAAGGTACAAAAATTACTAATCACTTGAATGTCTTTAATAATATGATCTATAAATTAAGTAATATGGAAGCAAATCTCAAAGATGAGGACAAGTCAATTACACTACTATGTTCATTACCCGAGTCTTGGAATAATCTTGTCACAACTATGTGGTTTAACACAATAGATGTCATTTCATATGACACTGTTGTGGCAGCTTTGTTGTCTGAGGAGATAAGGAAAACATCAGATAAAGAAACATCAACAGGAGAAGCAATGGTGGTTAGAGGTCAATCTACAAAAGGAGGGAAAGATAAAAAATTTATAGTCAGGTCTAAGTCAAAATATAGTAAGGTTAAGGAAAAATGTTGGTTTTATGGAAAATCTGGGTGTCTCAAGAAGGATTGTTGGAAAAGACAATAAGCATCCAAAGAGGAATCCACAATAGAAGAAAATTCAGCTACAGGTATGGTTGGTGAGGTTTTTTCTGTCTTTTGTGTCTCACCACATGTGTTCACACAGAAGGTGCAGGGCAGTGATGGTTGAGTCACCGTGAAATAATAATAAAAAAAAATTGCATTTCGTTTGGAGTTGTAGAAATTATTGATTGCATGTAAATGGGTATATGTCTTTAAGACCTACATAGGCATGTGTACCCCTATTTTATCAATTCACCTATAAATATTCTAGACATATATCTAGGTAGATTGAATATGTGGGGGGGGGGGCATGTACGTTGCAGTAGCCTTAACTCGGTGAAATAGTTAATGAGTTAAATTTGTTTTTAGGTCAAAGCAGGTTGTTTTTCAGGTCCATGTTTTTTGGGTATCTCGTGTTATTGTGTCCATGAATTGCATGTAATGAATCCTATAAAAGGCTTGGTGAACTCCATTGTAAATGGGCCTGGAGGTAAGTGGTGAAGGCTTGTGTGGCTGGTTTGGCCGTATTTGTTCAAAGTTGTTCGAACGCAAAGTTCGAGGTGGCGAAGTGTGTCCAGTTTAGAAAGGTGGGTCTATAGAAAGGTTGATGGGTTGGCAGGTTAATCAAGTGTTTGATAAGATACGATGAAGGTAAGATCATATCCATGGAACTTGGAAAGCATTGCAAGGAAGTTGAGATCGAATAGGCATGTTCAGTAATACCAAGTTGAAGCAACAGTAATGGACAGAAGCGGTTGTGTTATCTGGTAACTCGGTCACCATTAGTTGCAAAAGACGAGAAGTTTCAGGAAGAGGTATGACCAAGTCATCTGGTAATTACTCAAATGTGAAATTATTCGGTTGTAATGATTATAGTTTTTTATCATCTTTCTAAGTAGGAACCAGATCAAACAGGTAGATCTTTGATATGGTGATGATGTTAAGGGGTGCATACTGTGGATGCTACTACCAATAGAATCAACATGGACAAATATGTTTTGTTTTATGAATCTCCTTTTATAAGGATATGTATATGGAACAACCACAACGGTTAGTTCATAATCGTAACAGAATATTTGTTTGCAAACTCAAAAATCATTGTATGGCCTGAAGCATGCTAGGAAAATGGTACAAGATGTTTGATTCCTTCATGGTGAGCCAAATTTTACAAGAAGTGAGTATAACCATTATGTTTATGGTATATTCATTATCTTGGTGTTATATGTTATGCTTGATGCAAGAATAGGCATGGTTGAGATCAACATGTTGGCTCAGTTCATTAGGACGTTGTTTATGAAGAATCGAGGAGAAGAAAAATAAATATTGGGCATGGAAATACACAGAGACAAGAAATATGGTAAGCTTGGTTATCACAACATAAGTATGTGGTGAATATACTCAGGAAATTCAGTATGAATAACGTGAAACTGGTAAAATCCCTTTGGCTTTCCATTGTAAATTCTCTTCAAGTTTATGTCCTAATTGATGAAGAAGAAAAGGGTTATATGTCTCGAGTATTATACACTAGTAAGAAATTTGTTGACTGAGATGGAGAAATGGTCACAATTTCACATGCAGTTGGTAGTTTCAGTAGACACATGGAAAATCCAGGTCAAGAGCATGGAAACGAGTGCTTCAAACACATAAGCACAAGTATCACCTACAATGGTTGTAGTGATTTGGGGTGGAATCACGAAGGTGGGTTACACTTTCGTGACAATCTGGTTTCCAAAAGTTCGAAAAACACATTTTCGGCCGAACTAAATATATTTTTCGGCCGAAAGATCATTTTTTCGGCCGAATTATTGTTCGGCCGAAAACATAAACGTCAAATCGAATGGAGACATTACGGGGCCCTCGATTTGCGTGTAAAAATTTGGTCGGCCGGATATTTTCTTTCCGGCGATAAGTTTTCGGCCGAAAAATATCTCGACCGAAAGATTGTTCGGCTGAACAATCTTTCGGCCGAACTATTGTTCGGCCGAAAGATTTTTCTATATAATTGCCACACATCCATGTGAAATGTTTCGAATTTTTTTGGTTGTGTGTCGTGGGAGCAGTGGAGCGTTGTGAGTGTCTGTGAGTCTTTGGGAGCACTGGGCAGTGGAGCAGTGGGCTTTGAGGGCTTTGTGAGTCTTTGGGAGCAGTGGGCAGTGGAGCAGTGGGCTTTGTGAGCAGGGAGCAGTGGACGCAGCGGACGCCGAGGACGCAGCGGTCGTGGGAGCAGTGGACGCAACGATCGGCGAGGTAATTACATTCGTAAACATTCGCATTTTGTTTGCGTTTTCGTGTGTTTTGTATGCGTTTTCATGCGTTTTGTTTGCGTTTTCGTGTGTTTTGTTTGCGTTTTGCATTTTGCGTTTTCGTGTGTTTTGTTTGCGTAGATTTTCGAAGATTTACGTATATGTTTATATATTGTTTATGTTTATATATGTTTCGTATATATGTTTATATATATACGAAACAATATATATGTTTCGTTTATATATGTTTATATATATATTTCGTTTATATATGTTTCGTTTATATATTTTTCATTTATATATGTTTGCGTATATTCGTTTATATATGTTTGCGTATATATGTTTGCGTATATATGTTTGAGTATATGTTTGCGTATGCTTGCATATATATGTTTATATATGTTCGGTTATATATGGTTATATAAACAGTATATATGTTTCGTTTATATATCTTTATATATAGATTTTCGTAGATTTTCGTTTATATATGTTTAGATTTTCGTATATGTTTATATATTGTTTGCGTTTTCGTAGATTTTCGTAGATTTGCGTTTTCGTAGATTTTCGTATATGTTTATATACTGTATGCGTATATTCACATTCGTGTTTTGTTTGCGTTTTCGTAGATTTTCGTAGATATAAACTGTACATTTTCATATATATAAACTGTACATTTTCGTAGATATAAATGTAAATTGATTTTCATTTGCGTTTGCGAACTGTATATTTGCGTTTGCCAACTGTACATTTGCGTTTGCGAACTGTACATTTTCATAGATATAAATTGTACATTTTTGTTTCGTAGATATCAAATGTAAATTGATTTTCATTTTCGTAAAATAAAATGTAAACTGTACAATGTAAACTGTAAAATGTAAACTGTACATTTTCGTAGATATAAATGTAAATTAATTTTCATTTGCGTTTGCGAACTGTACATTTGCGTTTGCGAACTGTACATTTTCATAGATATAAACTGTACATTTGTGTTTTGTAGATATCAAATGTAAATTGATTTTCATTTTCGTAAAATAAAATGTAAACTGCAAAATGTAAATTGTACATTTTCGTAGATATAAACTGTAAAATGTAAACTGTACATTTTCGTAGATGTAAAATGTAAAGTGTACATTTTCGTAGATATAAAATGTAAAGTGTACATTTTCATTTTTCATTTGCGTTTGCATTTGCCAAACTGTACATTTTCATTTTTCATCCATAAATAAGTGGATCATGAAAATGATTACTAGTTTAAAGCTTTTGAGCATCTAGGTGGTTATATTATTTATATCTTGAGTGTATATAATGGTTAAAACCATGTGCTTTTTC
>ML841327.1:0-12546 GCA_009831015.1 Picea engelmannii | reverse complement strand
CATACCCAGTACCACTCCCTTTTGGCCTTGTTATTACACATTTGACATCTCTTCACCACTCAATGGGGCTACTCAAGGTATTTTTATGTTTCAAGTTATTTTTATGTATTTTGATACTTTAAATTAATATTGAAACTAATGTGGCTTGAGTTAGGTACTATTTCTATTTGAACAGGATTTGCCAGTACCAGGTACCAGCTCACACCCCGTGGGGATACCAATGAAGCTGCTAAAGATCCGCGCGTTATGGCCAGAGTGGGAGACAGTGTAATTTACATGATAGATGAAGTCATCACTCATATGCTGATTGAAGGATAAATTATAGAACAGAGTTGTAATACTTCATAACTCACACTTCGTGACACTGCATGGCACGAAGATGTGAAGACCGTTTTTAACTGATTTCGAGTTATTTTCAGATCTGGGATCCGTTTGAATTAATGTATTGTTTCTTTAAACTACTTTTGAGGAGGATCTATATAAACAGAGGATCACTCCTAAGAAATGTGGGGTTATGTTATGTTATGATACACATTTCTGTTAATACAATCCGCCTTTGCGTTATGTTACTTTGCTGTCATACGATTTGAGTTATTTTCTCTGAGTGAATGGAGCGTGAAGCATGGCCAGTGTTTGTGTAGAATGAATTGAGTAGTTCTGGTTTTTCCTTTCGACGATTGTACCTTTTGGTTGGGCCCGCCAAACAGGTTCAAGTCGCTGCTTTTCTCTATCTTAGATTTAGTTTATTTTAGTATCTTATGATTTGCATGCATGTTAGCATAGAGCTTGGGAATTAACTTGTTCAGATTCTTGCTTAAATTATTCTTCAACTGTATCGTTTCCAGCATATTAATATCTTCTACGTTGATGAGTGTTGAAAGCATGGTTGATTCCTGTAGAGTTTAAAGCATAAACTAGGTTTACTTTGTTTCCAGTTTTCAATCTGAACGTAGATTAAAGAGAATGCGAGTTTGAGTTTACCTTGCTTTGGTTAGGATAGTTAGGTTGCAATGTTTTTTTAGGATAGTTAGATTACTCTGCTTTGTTAGAATAGTTAGGTTGCAATTGAATTAGAGGGAGCTTCCAGTACCAGTAGGGTAAGTAGAATATTTCTTTCTTTTTCCTGTAGATAGATTTAGATTTATTTTCGATATTTAGATTAAAAGAATTTTAGGAAATAATCTTTTTGTTATGGCTTAGATAGAAATGGTGGTGATAGATGATTAAAGGTAGTGGTAGATAGTCTTGTGAAATTACATTCGAGTAGAAATAGAAGCACCTGCACTTAGGCATAGGACCATTTTCTATTGATGAATTACATAGGAGATGATAAATTTCAAGATAGTCATTAGGATTCAGTTTTTAAGAGTGAGTTTATGTTTTCTTCTAAGAATAGTCTTTAGATAGGGATTAGAATCTTACCCGCACATAGAGTGTAGCAGCTCTAAGTTTACTTGCCATGGTTTGACAATTCAGTGTTTTAGGTCATTAAAATCTTTAATATAACAGCCTGCCAACACTTACCAGGAAGCCTTAGATAACTTAGAAAAAGTACTTATCAGATGCCAAGAAATGAACCCATCTTTAAGTCATGAAAAATGAAAAATGTTGTTGACTGAAGGAGTGGTTCTGGGACATCATGTTTCATCTGAAGGGATAAAAGTAAATCTTGTAAATATTGAGGTCATCGTCAGACTTCCACGCCCTAAAACTCAGAAAGAGGTGAGAATATTTCTTGGACATGCCAGATACTACCGACGGTTTCTTGAAAATTTTACAAAGATTGTTGTGCCCATGTTTTCATTGTTAATAAAAGATGTTGATTTTTTTTGGACTGAGTAGTGTCAAACTACCTTTGAAAACCTAAAATCTAAGTTGTCAGTGGCACCAGTTCTTAGGGGGCCCAATTGGACTCTCCCATTTCACATATATATTGATTCCTTTGACACTACAATAAGAGGGGTACTAGGGAAGAAAGAGGACTAGGAGTCATATGGAATTTATTTTACGAGTAAGAACTTGTCCCCTACCAAGCTAAACTACACAGTTATCGAGAAGGAATTCTTGGAAGTTCATGTTATTAACAAGTTTTTCCACTACAACACAAGTTACGAGGTATTTGTACATACATATCATTCCACCATTATATTTCTCATTAGTAAACCCATAACTAATGGTTGAGTGACTAGGTGGCTCTTGCTATAGCAAGAGTTTAATATCACCATTCTTGACCGACCTGGAAAGGAGAATTTCATAGCTGATTTTATTTCATGCATAAAAAATGAGGATGATGATATTCCCATAGATGATAGTTTCCTAGATGAACATATTTTTTTTGTTTATGTAAATACCCCATGGTTTGCAGATATGGAAAACTATTTTGCTATTAGGAAGTTACCGTCCCATTTGTCACCTCAAAAAAAGCATAAAATTATCACGCAAGGTGCCAATTAGTGTTGGGTTGGCCATGAAATTTTTTGTACAGGTCCTAGTTTGATTATTTGTATATGTGTCTGAGAGGATGAGGTACCAGAAATTCTATGAAGTTTTCATGATGGACCATGCGGTGGCCATTTTTTCTGAGAAATGTACATCACATAAGGTTTTACATTTAGGTTACTATTGGCATAAAATTTTCAAAGATGTTGCCAAGCATGTGAGGAGTTGTGATATTTTCAAATGGATAGGAAGACCTATGTCAGCTGACGAAATTCTCTTGCGTGCCCAAGTTATGATAGAATTTTCGAAAAATGGGCCCTTGACTTTGTAGGACCAATTTCACCCATGCCTCATAAGAAAAAAATTATTTTGGTTTGTACATATTATGTCACCAAGTGAGTAGAAGCAAAATCCCTATTTAGGGATAAAAACAAATATGTTGCCGAATTCCTCTATGAAAACATCTTTACCCACTTCGGTGTCACTCATGAAATTGGTACAGACCAAGGCACTCAATTCACTTCCATGCTGATAAGAGAGCTAACAGACAAATATGGGATTAAACATTGTTAGTCTTATCCATACCACCCACAAGCTAATGGTCTAGTAAAATCTACAAATAAAATTCTAGAAGCTATATTAACCAATATTGTTCAATTACATCATCAGTATTGGGCTAATAGGCTTCCGGAGGCTTTGTGGGCATATTGGACCACCTAGAGAAACGCCATCGGACATACCCCTTATGAGATAGTGTACGGGAAACAAGTACTTCTACCAATAGAATTCCAAGTAAGGACCTTCCATATTTCCGTAGAATTGGGATTAAACTTAGATGAGGCTCAGAAGAAATGATCCCTACAATTGAATGATTTGGATGAGATCAGGCAATATGCCATCCAACGAACATTGTTAGTCCAAAACCAGAGGAGCAAGTGGCATGACAAGTTTATTAAGAAGAAACAATTCCAACCTGGTGATTGGGCATTGTTGTTTGATTCCTGATTTAAAACCTTCAAAGGAAAAATCACCACCTGATGGTTGGTTCCTTACGAGGTAGTCACTATATATGACAAACGAGATATGAAAATCAAACCAATTGATGATGGGAAACTCTCCTTTGTAGTAAATGGACATCGACTCAAATTTTATCACAAGCCCATTTCCAAAGAAGATTTTCTACAGGTCATGTCAACTGACAAGGCATTGGCCTTGGTATATGGGGAAGTCCCCCATTTTTCTTGAATGTTTTCTGAATTTTCTACTATATGTATGTAAATAATTTTGAATTTTGTTGATAAGCAATTCTAGAGATTTTTGTAGGTATTTATTTCAGCAGGAGTAGATAGTTTCAAGGAAATATAAAAGAAGGATTTTTGTTCAAAACATTGTTACACTTGAACCTTGTTTTCTTCTAAGCATCGAATGAATAACAACTTGCTATAGTTAACCATACTTTTGCAAATATTTTCATCTTCTCTTTTTCTTAAGGCATTTTAAAAAGTAGTTTCTCTCGAAAATATTCACCACTATATAAGGAAGTGATACCATAACCATCAAGATTAGAGGTCTCTCATATAGTTTTCCAAGAAACTTGAGTAAGTGAGTAAAGTATCTTTATTAAAGAGTAACAAGGAGGTTTGTTTAGCAGTTAGCCATGGAAACATCCAGAAAAGGAAGAAAGTGAGTTGATCCTAAAGATACCTTTTTGTTCTTTCCTAATGGTACCATCCACTTCACACTAAAAATACTTGATTATATCATATCTTTAGATAGGCTACGTCTGCATAAGTACCCCTTACATCAATATAAGCACTAAGGAATGTATAACGGAAAGTCATCCTCTAACATACATACCATCCCAATTGAAAAAAAATATAAAAAAAATGTTTTCAGAGTTGTCCCACCATCTTCTTCCACAAAGCAATCTTATACTTAAAATCTTAAAAGATGGAGGGACAATATCTGAGGGTGTAAGAGGCTAACCCATCGGGATACTGAACAGGTCTGCTAGAAGCGGGTATCGGCCTGTGGTATCACTAGTTAAACCCGTCGGAGTACTGAACATGCTTGCTGGCAACGGGGCATTCTACCTAGCGAGGATGATAATCTGACAAAAAATAAATAAGAAATCTAAACTTGTCCTGATTTACGAAATTACTTGTAGACAAAGCCGACATGAAGTATGTATGGTTAATCTAAGGTTAATGAAATCCATAAATTTTCCATTGGGAAATAACTTTGAGACTATCTTGAAACTCTCTCGCCTACCTCTTCTTATATATATATAGGACATATTATCCTATAGGTGGGGCCATATTCTAACCGTCTTGTCAGACCAATCTGTGAAATTTATCTCTACACTTAACAAGCTATAAATCTTCGGCTATTGGGAGAACTGAGTGGTTTCCTATATTTTTATTGTGAGGTGTCACAATACTTAGGTGTGGGGGAGGGTTTCATGAGTTGAAAAATGATAACATTGCCTAGAAGAAGTAAATCTTTGTAACAATTTATGTGTATTATTTTCATGATATAGGTTTTTACATCAATAGTCATCTTCTTTTCTTTTTTAAATCTTAATTCCCTGTGTGCTATAAATAGATGCACATATCCTTAACAAACCACTTTTTTGGTTTATTTTCGTTACAGGTTATTCATTGCATAATTTAAATTACATGTCTTATGCGAGTGGATTGAGTAAGCATGGTGGATAAATAAATAATAATGGAACACTTTGCCTCTGCTAGTAATCACTGTGACTAGCAAAACCATTCCAAGACTGTAGGATATCCATTACAGGAGGTAAAAATGCATTTCACATAGAGGTATGATATGGATTTCCATATGGAGTTCCGTATGAGGTGTCATATGAGGTGCCAGATGAAGTTCCATATGAAACAATATACCAATAACTGTCCACAATTCCAAATAACTAGAAATTAATGGAATTTATTTGAATTAGTTCATGGCAATCAAGATTCAATGATGCAAGCCTTAGACATTTTCATGATCAAATTTCCAAGTCAAATACTTTTACATTGATCTAACTTCTTATCATTATGATTTCCCCCAAAATATGCCTTCAAATTCGAAATCGTTGGCACATGGCAATGCGTGCGTGTACATTCATTCTGAATGAAACCGTTTCCACCTTAGGTGCACACATAAACATAGGGATCGCTCAATTGGGTTATCCCATTATTCCTTACACTCATCCTCTGCTCATTTTTTTTCACCCCTATTTTAAATGTGCTCAACCTCTGTTCATTTCGTTCCCTTGTTTAATTGTGCTCGGCCTCTGCTCAATCGTTCCCTTCCTTGGCCCAATTTCACCCATCCTCTGTCACATTTTTCCTTTTTCCATTTATACACACCATCATGATTCTAAAATGGTAGGATTCATATTCCTACACAAACCTCTTCACAATCCCTGAGTTTTCACAGTGCAAGGAGGTGTTTTTGTGCGCAAGTTGGGGGTCATTTTTGTCCCACTTGTAGTGCCACGACGATGGCATTTCAATTCAATTTTCCCTCAGTTTTGATGGACAGATAGTGTGCGTCTGTTCTCTCACCTTTTGGGTCTCAGAGGAATCCATAGCCACATCCACAAAGCTTCCAAGAGTGGGGGATAGATGGTTTAAAAACCACGAGTTACTGCAATCGAGCTATAACAAGGTTTTCAAACAAGAATTTCAGAACATTTCTAGAGCTAAAGGGTAGTCTAAGGAGTGGATAAAAGAGGAGATAGTTAACCCTCTCATAGTAATCACTAGGCTGATCACATGTGAAGGTAGATATTCCATCTTTAAAGCCTGTCACTTTCGATTATTAGCTCACTTTTAGTTCAAGAAACCATTGAATTTTTCCTTCTAATTTTTAAATATCTTGGAGAAGATGTCCTCTCAAGTGTGGAAGAATGTAACCAATCCCCACAATATCCTATTTCACCATGGCCTTATCGAACTTAATTTTTTAGTTGAATTGGAAAAAAAGGGACAAACTTGGGATGAATTCATTTATCAATTTGCAAACCCTCACTTGAGAATCAAGACTAGCAAAAATACATTGTATCTAAGCACTATTTCTCCATCCAAACCCCACTCTCCAAAGACTCCAAAACCTCATGCACAAGCCATTTCTTTACCAGAACAAAAATCCAAGAATCTTGTTGATACCCCTGTAGCCTCATTGGGAAAAAAGACCAAGAAGCCTATTTCTAACCCCCCAATGCATTCAACATCTCTTGATCCTACACCCAAAAAGCTACAAGAAGTAATTCAACAAGACTTTCCCATAGTCCCCACAAATAGGAGAGGAGCTAATCGATTTAATAGAGAACCCTTTTGAAAGAGTACCCAGAGCACAAGAGGAAAACCTTATGCAAAACCCCTGACCACTTCAGAACCTATCCAAGTGTCCTCCTATCTCGAAAGCCCTCACAAAAGACTTAGGGAAGTGTTTGTAGATGAATTGAAGCCTCAAAGAAAGACAAAATTCGAACCTACTTTTCCTCATCAACCCCCTATTACTCCTACCTCACATATGCCTACCCTAGATCCTAATAATGATAGACACTCTACATATTTCAAGGGATCTAAGCCCTCCTCTGAGATATATGATCCTGCTCGAGCCATTGAGAAGTTACAACAAGAAAATTTTCAACTGCTGCAAAAATTAGAAGAGAGGAAGACTATGGAAATGCATATTCAGCATGACAATGCAATCCTCCAAGAAAAGGTGAATTCCCTTTAAAGGATGGTTGACGAGATGACCAAAACCAACCATAATTTCAAGGCACAATTGAAGAAACACAAGAGGCAGCAGAAAAAATATTCGCAGCAAGAAGGAGAATCTTCTAAGGCTAATCCTTCTCAACAATCTTAGTCATGAGGGGCAATTCCTTTTTTTTTTGCAGTGGGGCCTGCAAAATCTTAGGTGTGGGGGTAATGTTGGGCCCGCGAAATGGTTAATTTAAAGATGATGATTAGATCCTTTCTGGCCAATATTATATATGTATTTTCCTATTTTGAGAAGTTTTGGAGGAGTTTTGTGTTAAATCGTCGTGGTTCATACCAAGTACGCATGATTGATGTTTTATGATAGTTTTAAATATAATTCAACATGGTTTAATGATTCCAAGAAGATAATTCATGTTTTGTGTGTCACAGGTAAAAATCGTAGGTCATTTTTGCATCTGGCACTCTGTTCGGTACTCCATCCAACACTCTGTCCCATACTCCATCTGACACTCTGTCCTACACTAAAATGATGGGCGATTTGGCGGTTATCATATCGGCGACCAACAATGGGTGAATCAAAGACATGGGTTTTTCTTGTGCTTGTGACCTCCAACTACCGATCTTTTGACAACTTGGATTGGGTTGTTATGCTGGTGTTTATTGTCTCACTTTGTTTCTAGAAGCCACCGACGGTTAAAACACATTAATTGTAATTTACTATTTTTAGAGGAGGATGACCCTTCCAGTGGTCGGCCTCTCATCTTGTAAACTCTATAAATACCACAAAAGTGGGAATACAAATAGTTAGGATAGAAAAAAGATAGTTAAGCTCTCGTTTTCCATTTTCAGACATTTTTCTCTAAAACTGTGTTTTTAATTTTAATGTTGAAATTGTGTTGCTTGAGTTCATGATTCATCATTGAGAAATATCCACGACCTACTGTGGGGACCACCAATGGTCTAGGTGAATATTTAGTCAATTAGTTTATGAATTCATATAGTGTAATAGTCATTTCTTTTATTTCTTGTACATGAGTTTTATTGTGTTTATTTACTGTGTAAATTGTTGTTCATAATTTAATTGCTTCAGTTCAGTTTTGCAGTTTATTATGAAGGCTAATGTTAATATGCAATGACCTTTTAATTAGTAGGAACCAACTTTCAAGTTTATATACTAACTCGTGTGTGTAATTATATGATAGATATATTTTCTATATGTTGAAATAGAGTTTAAAAACATAGTATTTGGTTCATGGTTTCTTTGCAAAGTTTCGGTGGATGGATAGTTGTTAGTTTTAGTTTTCATTTCTAGTTTGCTTATATAATTTCTATTTAGTTTGTTTATCTAGTTGTTATTTAGTTTTCTTATTTATTTTCTTGTCATTTGCTGAAATAGAAATCCGATTTGAGTTATGTTTTTAAGAGTATTTGCATATGCAATTTGAATTGTTAAAATAAGATTAGCTTAATTTAGTTTCTGCAATTTCCATTCTAGATCTAGGTTGTAATTTTAGTTCGAAATTTGATTATTGAGTCTAGTTTTCAGTTATGAATCTCTAAGTAGTATGAATTTTCTTACACTAGCATAGAATGCAATTGAATTTAATAGAATAGTGTTTTCAGATTATTGATGATTAGTGCATAGATCAAATAGTCACATGGATATGCAGGGTAGTTGATGTTTCTCCTATAATGGCTAAATTATCATTGGATTGTCTAAATCATACCTTTCACTTTTCTATAGAAGTCAATATTGATTTTATCCCTCTTGAGTTATCATTAATTGTTAAATATCATCAAGATATCATAAGACACCGGAGACATAACCATCAACACTATATCTGAGTTTTCTTTCTTTTATATATTAGAGGATAGTTTCCTTGGTTTTGTAGATTAGAGAATAGTCTACAAAAATTCTTTGAATTTAGTAGATTGAGATTTCCTTTCATAAATTAGAAGTAATTATGAAGTTTAATTTAAGAATAGACTTCACTTGCTTATTAGTTTGATTAATTACTTGTTGAGTCATTTTGATTAGTTTACTTGTTGTATAAGTTACCATAGGCTAATTAGTTGATTGCTTGCTTGTTTACTTGTTTTGATAGGGTAGTTGCTTGCTTCCTTATTTTCCTTAACAGGGTAGTTGCTTGCTTGTTTATTTACTTATTGTTTCTTATTGAATTTGAGTAGGTTAGTTAAGTTAGTTTGTTGTTGTTATTTCTCATTAGATAGATTAAATAGATAGTTTGTTTTTCCTCATTATAATAGTTAAGTTAACTTGCTTAAAGTAGGGTTTTCATTTGCTTTCTTAGAACAATCCATCGATCCTTTGTTCAAAAGTTACTTAGGGTAAATAGTTTAAGCTTTTTAGTAGGGTTTGATCATTAATAGTGTTTGGTTAAGTAGACTAGCACTTAGATAGACCATTCCCTTAACTAGACTATACTACATCTAGCCTTTCTACCTTGGAACATATAGTGTTACAACTCTAAGTTTACTTACCCTGGGTTGACAATTTAATTGAGGGTTTTCAGTGCATATAGAACACCCATAAAGGAGTATGATGCAGGAGAATTGAATTCAAAGTCAAAGGTGCAAGACTGGAGGAAGGGATATGACATCTCAGCATGAAAGAATTTCAAATCAACATTTAATTCAAAATGAAAACGAGTTGTTGAGATATTTTGGAAACAACGTTTTTTAATATATATTGTTTGTAAAGTCTTATATGACTGTAAGGAGTTACAGATAGGGAGTGGGATCCCTTATCAGGTGATATCTGATAGTTATTGTAATAGGACAAAGTAGGTAACTACTAGAACCTGATAGGATATGTTGGAGACAGGATGGAGAAGAGCTCAAGGAGCCACTCCTTAGATAGCTTTGTTGTTTTAGTATTGTAAGAGATAAGAGATTAGGAAGAGAAGAGAAGAGTAGAGTAGCAGAGTAGAAGAAAGACGCAGTGAAGAACTATAATACTATGTAACTTTATTTCATGAATGAATAAAGCAGATAGAAGTGTTCCAATTCCTTGGACAATGTTCATTATGATGTGTGATTGAATGAATGATATATTTTGTATGTGATTTAGTTCAATTCCATTTATGTATGGTTGTTAGAATTGGTCATATGAATTTGTGACAAAACTGGATAAGTTTCAATTATTTATCTTCTAAAACTTGTATGCAAGGTGTGCACATCGTACACAAGGAGTGCATCGACAGAGTCTTAAATTGACTTAGATGAGTTAAAAAGGAACAATAGGAACTTATAACAAGTGCAAGAAGTGTAAATTGTAAAGGAGAGACTAAGTGTTTGATGCAGGAGCATCTCTCCACCTCAAAAAATGCACCAGCACACAAACGTGCAATGGAGAAAGGGAGAGGCATTAAACCTCCCATTTTTTAAATTTTAAATAATACTATATGGATTTTTGAGGTTGTAAGGTTGTAAATGTCAAGGCATTCCTTTGTACAGGTAGTGGTTGGATTTAATTCAAAAGGTTTCTTATAGTAGGCCTAGATCATGGTTAGGTCTGGGTAAACATTTATGAAAACTTCAATGTAAAAGATGAGGTTAGGTGAGAGAGGACGAGCTCATAGAGGCCCTCTTTTGTAAGGAGATCTTGTATCAAATTTCATAAGGTAGATAGGTAGAGAATGATAGACAGGTATGGGTAGAGAGGCCTTAGAAGGTATTAGAAGTTCTGAGAGAGATATTGAGAGAACTGAGACTTTGTTACAGTCCAGCTTTTGTAAATCATCTCTATAGACACACATAGATAATAGAAAAGCAATTTTTCTTGCATATCATGTGTTTATATATTTTCATGAATGAATGTTGTAGATGTACGATAAGTTTCATTTGCATTGGGAGATAGATTTATGTTATCTTCATTGAGATGTGTAATATCGTTCTGGATTCTTTAGGATGTGCAAGGAGTGTACAATAAAACATCATAGGTTATGTAGCCACTGCAAGGAGTGTGCATTTGAAATCTGCGGACTCATAAAAGAACATGTCAGGAGGGTGCACCAGAGTGATCACAAGCTCAAGAGGAACCTCAAGGTTACTTAATACCTTATATGGGAGGACTGTTGGAAAGAAGAATAGAGAAATAAATTTATTGAGAACTCTATCGAAGCTCTACCAGGTGGGCATTGATCTGGTGCAAGCGTGCAGGGGAAGAACTCTTTATCGAGTTTAGAGAGAAGATAGAATTGTTGAGGATTCTGTGAAGCTCTATCAGGTGGGAATAGAGCGAGTGAAAAGAGTGCATAGAAGGAATCTGTTTTGAGTTATGAGAAAGGAGAAGTGTGTGGGAGAAGACACTTATAGAGTTATTGAATACTTTGTAGTCTCAGCAAGGAATTCTTGAGTAGAATTTGCTAGGAGGAAACTTACATCCTTTCAAGGAGAGAAAGGGGAAAAGTTGCTGAATAATTTGGAGAGAATGAAAAGGTGCGTCGTTGCCCAATGGACCAATCTATTGGCGCTCTATTCTGGAGAATGAAAAAATCAAGAGGAAGATTCAAGAATTGTTGTATAAAGGTCACATCCAGCCAGGTTCATCACCTTATGGGAGCCCAATTATGTTGGTTCAGAAGAAGGATGGGACTTGGAGACTCTGCATTGCCTTTCCGGTTGACGAATACCCCTGCAACCTTCATGAGGCTAATGGACGACATCTTATGGCCATTCACCAACTCATTTGTAGTGGTGTACTTGGATGACATTCTGATCTTCATCCAGACTTGGGAAGACCACCTCCACCACATCTGATAGGTCCTCCAAACACTGCAACAACATAAGTTGTTTTCGAATTTGGAGAAGTGCACTTTTGGCATGACCCAGGTCTAGTATCTGGGATACATTATTAATGAGGGAGGGGTGCATGTGGATCTAGCCAAGATCCAAGTCATTCAGAATTGGCCAGCCCCAACCACCCTAACAAAACTCTACAGCATTTTGGGTCTTGCCAATTTATACCTCAGGTTCGTGTTGGGATTCTCTCATATCACTTGGCCCTTCAGTCAAGTCACCAAGGGAGGAGCGAAAGAGAAATTATTTATTTTCGAAGCTCAACAGAAGGCGTTCAGATATTTGAAGTATCGCCTCATCTCTGCACCAATGCTCACATTACTAGACTTGAAAAAAACATTTGATATTGAGACAAATGCTTATGACTATGCTATTGGGGTAGTCCTTACTCAATAGGGGCATCCAATGGCATATCACAGTGAGACACTTTCTGACACAATCTAGAAGTATCCCACTTATGAAAAAGATATGTATTCCATTGTGCAGGCTTACCAACAATGGAAGCATTACATTTTGGGAAAGGAAATGGTCATCCACATAGACC